>CM055825.1:14156761-14183789 GCA_029582265.1 Zoroaster sp. YZ-2022 | reverse complement strand
TGGACCTTGCGGTAGATCTCTTGATGCCGAGAGTGTCTGCCAAGTCTAAGTAGTCAGCCTGATTGTTCTCGAATACTTCAAACCAACCTCCCTCTATCTACATTATTCACTCTTCTGTAATGACCACGGGCAGCTTCAGAAATCGTCTATTTACTGAGAGGTGTATAACTCGGAACTAGTGTAGAAATGATTTCTCCTCAGAATATCCTGCCTTTATTTATAGGCAAATACGAACCAGAAAGCACATATCACAGAAACGAATTTGAATGCACACATTTGGAAAATGGTTGCTCAATGATGAAATTGAATAGTCGACCAGCCTGTTGCTGCTGGCTTTGACGAAATTGAATGAACTTATCGACCATTTGAAATTGAATGATCTTATTTGTCGAGTGAATGCTCAGGTGTTGAAATTGAATGACTCTTTTTAACTGTTGAATGCTGATGTAGATGAGCATTTATTTTCAAACGAAATTGAATGAGTCGGGTATCAAATTGAATGATTTTTTTCCCGAAATTGGCCGCGAAAACCTATAAAACTAAACAAGGTGTCCATGCATGAGTTATTTTGGTGTTTGTTTTTATGTGGTGTATCGGGTTGGTTTGTGAATGCACCTATCATATCGAGTTGTGTAGGTGTGGGTTTGAG
The DNA here is from genome assembly GCA_029582265.1 of Zoroaster sp. YZ-2022. NCBI lineage: Eukaryota > Metazoa > Echinodermata > Asteroidea > Forcipulatida > Zoroasteridae > Zoroaster > Zoroaster sp. YZ-2022. Next base: position 14,183,140 of record CM055825.1, on the reverse strand, counting down.
TCTGGTCATGTTTGGTGGTTGTTTGGTCACAGAGTGTGTGTGGTTTTGGTTTTGCATGGTCATTCTGGTTGTCGGAACATTGGTCAGGCAGGTCTGTTGTGAACCGAACTCGTTTAGGCACGCATGGTTTGTGTGCCTGGCTGGGTACCTCTCTGAGATGTGAACGGTTGCACCTGAGTGTGTTGCCATTCGGGGTTTTGACTTCATATGATCTTGGCTGGTTACACAGGTTTGTCACAGTCCCAGGTATCCACATGTTAGTCTTGTGGTCCAACATTCTGACTTTCTGTCCGATGTAGTGGGGTGGTTTCTGTTCCCCTGCATGCTTTTTGTCGTGCTCGGTTTTCATCCTCTGTCTTCTGGCTTCCAGCTGGTCCCGGATGTCTTCAGAATACTGGGAATCAGCATGTGGGTACCTTCCTGGTAGGGTTGTACGTACAGGTCTACCGAACAGGATTTCTGCCGGGGATGGCAATTTGGCATCAATAGGTTGCACGTAGGTTCAATAGCGCCTTGTCGATGTTCTGCTTGGATTGCAGAGATTTCTTGAGGAGAGCATTGACTGTCCTGACAGTGCGTTCCACCAGGCCGTTGGATCGGGGGTATCTTGGTGAGGATGTGGTTTGCTTGATTCCCTATGATGTGGACATGTTCTGGTACTGCTTGCCCACAAATTTGGGTCCATTATCCGAGATAATATCAGACGGTGCTCCCAGCATGCTGAATGTCTGCGAGGTAATGTTCTCCACAGCTCCACTGGTTGTAGTGGTGAGCTTATGGACAACAGGGAATTTTGAGTGGTAATCCACGATGAGGACATATATGTTGTTCCGTCAATCTCGAACAGGTATGTGCCTAGTTTCGTCCATGGGGCTCCAGTGGTTCCTTCTGCTGCTTTGTTTGGTTCTCCTCGCAGAGGTTGCATGACTTGACGAGATCATCAATGTGTCGATTGATGTTCGGCCAGTATACCGATTCTCTGGCGAGGCGTCTAGTTTTTTTTCTATCCGCATGAGGCCTGTATGTAGTTGACGTAGGATGTCACTTTGAAGTGCGGTAGGGATGATAACCTGTTTGCCTTTGAAGATTACTCCGCTTGATAGTCCAAACTCATCTCTGTACTACTACTAATAATAATAATAATTTAAAAATTTATATTGCGCTCTTTACATAGAAATGATCAAAAGCGCATAACAATGACTTGAAACAGAGTTAAAAACAGACATGAAAAACACAAGAATTGAGAAAAAGTTTGAGATAAAGTCAGGTCACCGGGCCAGAGCCCAAACCGCAGTATGGGGATACGTCTGTCCCGCCGACAGGGGATTAATAATTACTTAAGCCTACCCCTGCCGACATCGATAATGTCTCGACCTTTTCAGGAGACAGACGCCTCTAACCCTACCTAGGTAATTTATACATGTGATCTAACTACCTGACACGGCGACCCTAGAAGTAGAAATATAGTGAGAAGGCAATAAAACCAACATTTCATGTTAATCTTACAATCACACATTAATTCACACCAAAATTACACCCACATATTAATTTACAAATGCTACATTAAAAGAAAAGTTTTTATCTTACATTTAAAAGTGGCAAGTCTGTGTTCACTACATGTACGTATGTGCCATGGCAATGCATTCCATAGCTTAGGGGCTGCCACGGAAAACGCCCTATCACCAAGTGTAGACAACATTTTACCGCTAGGATATTCAAAAAGGGGTCTATTGTTCCCTGACCTTAAATGATATCTGTATTCTTTCCGAACGGTAAGAAGATCCTGTAACTACCTTGGAGAAAGGCCATGAAGTGTTTTGAATATTAATAGAATGATTTTAAAATTAATCCTGTGCAAAACAGGCAGCCAGTGTAATTGACGTAGTATTGGTGTTATGTGTTCAAACCTGCGTGTATTTGTAACAAGTCTAGCCGCAGCATTCTGGACCCTTTGTAATTTAGTTATTTGTGTCATTGGCAGGCCGTACATTAAGCTATTACAATAGTCCAGACGACTGGTCACAAATGCATGAATTAGTGTTAAAAGAGAGTCTTGCAACAGAAATTTACTGATCCGTTTAATATTGTGAAGATGGAAAAAAGCCGCGGAACAAGCTTTGGTAATGTGGGTGTTCAAATTGTCAGTTGCGAGTCAAACCAAGACCCCAAATTTCTAACACAGGTGGTTGGAGAGATTTCAACATCACCCACAGTGATGTTGGCAATGTTTATTTTCTTCAACTGCTGTCTAGTTCCGATGATCAAGAACTCACTCTTAGTATCATTGATCATGAGCCTGTCATGCAACATCCACTGCCTGATGTCCCGAATGCAACTTTCCATTGCAGCTCAGCAGCTTGACACGAGGTATCATCAGGTCTAAAAGATAGATATAACTGTGTGTCATCAGCATAACAATGAACATCGGGCAAATGATGCTCAATGATATCGAACAATTTAGAAGCATAAACAATTAATAGAAGTGGTCCTAGGCAAGATCCTTGAGGAACACCACAGTTGAGATCAGACCTCTCTGACAGGGTACCTTGGATGGATACACGTTGGCTCCTATCTGACAAATAAGATGAAAACCAGCCCAGGGCCCTGCCAGAGATTCCGGTTTTAGACTGCAGACGTTTCAGTAAAATACCATGGTCAACAGTATCGAAGGCTGCACTAAGGACTTTGACCGGATTTCGCGCAGAAAAGATAAGATGCTCTGTGGAACGGCCAGAAGGACGCACATGACCCTATACTAATGAGTGCACATAGCACGGATTTTTATTGAAAACAATAGGTCAGTGGACTAGACCATTTCATATAACGGGGATGGCGGTGGATGTGATAAAGTATTGGTACGCACAATATAATTAATAAGTACATGTACATCAATACAAAACACAACTCAAGATTTCAGAGTTTTAAAATGTTCAACTTCAGCAACTTTTGTTATTCACATTCTTCCATAAAATCAAAGTAAAGATGGCCCAAAAAAGTAATGGTGTGATCCGATCAGCAAGTAGGCTACATCAAACTCAGGTTTTTTTTTAAATCAAAGTTGGCTAAATTTTCTTTAAAAGAGGGGATTTTAATATGGACTTAAGAAAACTTACCTATAAATATATTCTACAACTATTTTTCCTTTATTGATGTGAGAAATCGTTGTCAAAATCTAATGATTGTGGACTTCAGAGAAACGAGTCTCCTACGTTTCTTGTAGCAAAATCTAGTACCCACTGCAACCATCACACTTTACGTACATAAGTGAGTGCATGTGAAACCAGACTATGGAGATCCTTGTATAAATTATCAAGGTCACTACTCGAAGAAGAGAGACGTTCAATGATTGGACATGAAAAAGCCCCTCTTTCCTCTTGGCTAATCAAAATCCTTCTTACATGAATGGAAAGAGAATTTTCTACGGATTCTTCTGCCGTGCGAGGTAAATCTGTAACGTTACGCAATCTGTTTTGACATTCCATTTATTGAGCAAACCATTGGGAAAACAGTCAAATTCGTGTTGACCTCCACAGGAAATGCAGATTTTTAGCATTTACTCCCCTTTTTAAAAGCAAAATAGCCCTATTTTCCCAAGTGTAATTAAGTTTGAAAAGATAATCATTCTGAGGGGAAAATGTTACACTTTAAAGATTGACTACAACGGAATAATGATAAGTGCTGTGTTGCTGTTTTCGTTCGAGAAATGTGTAATGATTACTAACATATTATTATTATTCAATAAAACTTGTTCCTTCATGCAAAAAAAAAATCAATTTGATCGGCGTTCTACGACCCAGAAAAGCCCAGTTTCACCAAAAGCCCTCAACTCATGAATAATTCACATGTGTGACGTAGCACCCATGACGCTTTGTTACCCCCACGCACAACAGTCCATCGTGTGTACTGTATGCATTTACCATACATGCAATGCGGAACAACAGCGGACAAGCGACATCTTCTAGACCGAAAACAGCGAAATGTCCGATAGCAGCAAATATTGAAGATCACAGTATAGATGAGGAAGAGGAGTTTCATATAGGCACTTCTGAGGATAGTGATGTCAGCTCTAGCGATGAGGGAGCTCCCAGACGAGAGAGAAGGCGAAGACGATGACGAAGAAGTCGAAGTACGTGGCGCTGAACCATACCGGTTCGAGCCACTTGCCTGCAGTTGACCAGCCCGGTGACGGTGATCGTCAGGCCGAAGACGACGAACCAAATCCTGATTATAGACGGCTAAACACAGACTGGTAAGCCCACAAAATGATTCATGAATGAAATACTGAATGATGCCGTTTGATCAATTCGTTTCTGCTGTACAAAAATAGTTGTAGCTATACTTGACAAAACACATGAACGAACATGATGGAGACCCAAGGTACATAATGTAGTAGTACATGTACATGTACACTGTACATGTGTACAATACATGTACAGTGGAAATTTGGGGTAATTACTATGTCTTACGTTTTATGATTTGTTGGCAATTAGCCAGTATTTATGAAGACATGATGGGAAAGTAATCACTGCTCAAAATTCAAATAAAATCATGATCTTTTACCATCATGCTTTAAGCATAATTGACATTTAGTCTTTCCCTTCAAATCAAAGGTTGTAGCCCCATGCACAATAAAAATGTTTGATCTGCCCATGGAAAAATGTATTCCTTCGTGATGTACCTGTCCTTGATCAGTTCATGGGGGATGTATTTCAAGATCAATTTTTAAGTAGTGCAACCCCAATGACAAAGTTACTAAATTTATATTTTCCAAACTAACTGTTTTTTTTGTAATAGGTGTTCGTGTGGACATTGTGTTCTTCAGCCTTTGCTCGCAAACTGTATATGTTGCAAAGAAGTTGAGAAGACAGAGAACATGATGCGGCAGCTGGACATCAACGTGGATGATCCCAACCAGTCCCTTACCATCCATGATTGGTTTGATGCGATCTGCCTCCACCCAGGAGTGCTTGCAACAGCGTATCTTCAGTACAGAGCATACTACGGCAGAGATGCAGTTGAAGGAACGCTTGACCAGTAAGTGATTTGAGTGTTGACTGAATGTACAAAGCCAATGTACCATCAATTTCAATTAATATTTTAGAGCAATGTCAGTTTTGAATGATCTGCATATCAAGCAGATTACTTTTGATTGACCAGAATGAGCACCGGTGTTTACTTCAGAGTAATCGCACACAACTGAATATGACCTTGGCTGACCCACGTGCATCTATATCTTAGTGTACATGCATTACATGTATGTAATTGTTTACTTTTGATCATGATTGCCTTTTGGTATGGTTATAGTTTTATAGCATTTCAGTTTCACATGGTGTTAACGTAAACAATATCGATACTCCACCATGCAAATCACAAATCTTATGTTTATAATTTTGTCTGATTTTTTGTTTTGTTTTACAGAAAATATCGCCATGTTGCATATCGGCAAGTGGTGAGGTGGTGTTGGGGTTATCTTGGCCGTTTCAACCGGGTGCCACTGCCATCATGTGTAACGGACGCAATCCGCAGGACGTTCCCAAACCCTGATGGACAGTACAAAGTTTTTTGTATCCACCACTGGATTAGGCCGATTTGCTTTGTTTTATTTTTTTAAATTGGTAACATTCTTCCCTAGTTATAATGATCTGGAGAGTTACAAATTATTTTGTGCGTTCATAAACCATGATCAATGGCAGAATCAATTACGTGTATTTCATTTTGTGTCTTTTCGGGGGAAGTTGATTAATTTAGCACTAATGTGAAATAAACTTGTTTTATGTTGCCAACAATACACTATGGTAAAAACATTACAAATTCGGTATGGCAGAAAAGATGCCAAGAACTGAAAAATTTTACAAGACCTTAGTACTTTCGAATAAATGACAAGACAAAATATGTATGTATTTGCAACCAACAATTGAGTTTATTTTTGGGTTAAAATATCAAAATTAAAAAGTTGCCTCTTGATGACGAAAACAACTTAATCAAAATCCTGTACATACTTGTTTGGAACTTGGCCCTCCTTCTGTTAAACCGAACTGGAAATCCTTTGAAATTCGTTTCACACTTGCTGCTCTTTCCCAGGAAAAAACTTACAATCAACATAACTCTACTGCTGAGCAGGTTCAGATTTTCTGGATTAAAGCTAATTCAATTAGGTTTTTTGGCTTTGCATCACAAAAGGGAGAAGTGTGACAAAGACTAATATTGTAAATCTCATGTTGGTAAATCTCATGTACTTCTGCCTATAAAACTTAAAACTTGTTCTGAGTGTACAGTGGCAATAAATTGTAAAATACAAGAATAGAATAACAATAAATGTGTACAGGCTATGTCATTCTGTTTTCAATCAAATATTAATAAAAAATATAAAAGACATGTATATAGCACCAAATCCATTTGAATAAAATGCTCCCAGGCCCTTTAAATATAATAAAATAACATAAAGTAACAATAGCAAAGATTATAAAAGATTAAATACATGGGAGCCAGATAAAGTGATAAAAACAGGCAAATATCAGCAAGGGCGGATCCAGGAATTTTGGCATGAAGGTGAAATCCTTTCGTGTATTATTCACGAACTTCACCCATTCCTTTGATATCGCAGGATCCCGCGTAAATTGAAAAAAATGAGTCTCTGGATTCTTAATACTATTTCTAGTGCATCCACCAACAACACATGAAGTCGGCATTATATAACTGTTACACAACAACGTCGAAAAAAAGCTTCATAAAAACTTCATGCCTCTGCTGACGCATGAAAACGCATGTATAATATACACGGAAGTAACATGGCGTCTTCTGTTTACTCTCGGGTGCTCATGGATTATACGTCATCCCTTTTCGCTGGTTTACAAGTCCGCTGGTACTATACCGTGGATTTCATAGTGGATTTTCAATGGGTCTTTGTCGGGAACCAGTGCAGGGCAGGAAATTTCAAAAATCGAAGAAGCGGGGTCTAATTTTTTCGGTGAAATTGCAACAAAATTATAAAGAGAAAAACATGATCACAACAATAAATTGTTACCGGAACACAACATAAACAAGGTTCGATAGTCAATTTAATGTGAGAGTTCTCGTGGTAGTCCATCTTTAAAATGCCGGGCGAGGGGGTTAGAAACAGTCAACTACATTTCAAATACAAAGGAAAGTTTGTTAATGTTGCATTGTTTAGTGGCACATTTCCCGTGTTGTAGGCTCCGTTGCGGAAGTCAAAGAGCAAATGCGCGCAAGTTCTTCATATGTAAGAGCCGTCTCCGTACTGTGATGCTTTCGGTAAGATGATTGGAAAACAGGAAACAGGGAACGTTTGGACATGTGACAGTAAAGTTGGTCACACACTGCTCTCTCAGTTAATTTAGATATGAATTGCAAATTACTGATAGGTCGATAGTTTTCTAAAATCAAGTCGAGGTTATCCTTCTTTAACAAAGGACAGATCAGAGCTTCTTTCCAGTTCTCAGGAAATATACCAGATTCTAAAGATGAATTTATAATTTTGGTGAGTACCGGAAGCAAGACATCAAGACAATCACTCACCAGCTTGATAGGCATTGGATCCAGGGCACATAATTTCTTTGCAGATTTCACAACAAGCTGCTTTACCTGTGACTCAGTTAATGGTATAAATTGGTCAAACAAGATGTTACTGGACAAGGCTTCCGGTATGGAATGGAATGTTCCATCAATTGTGGTTGGTACAGTAAAGTAATCAAGTTTAGCATGAATATTGGAAATTTTTTCAACAAAGAAGCTACCCATGTCATTTGCAAAAGTCAATGTATCAGTAAATGGCGGAAAGGGGACATCATCAAATTGCTGAAGCAACTTTTTTGATGCTCTAAATAGTTTTCCCTGATCAGAACTGTTAATATCGATAAAGTCTTTGTAAAAGTCGCAACGAGCTTTGTTCAGAAGAGAAGTGATCTTATTTCTATGAGTCTTATAATCTAAAAGATCACAGACCTTGTCAGTTCGCCGCCACTTCCTTTCTGCCCGTCTCCTCACCCTTATTGCAGACTTGATTTCTTGATCAAACCAGGGCAGATGAAGCCTAACAGTGACCGTCTTGGACTTCAGTGGGGCATGTGTGTTAAAGGTGGCAGCTAGTGTGGTATTGTAACACTTCACAAGCTCTTCAAGACCCTGAGGAGCATCCATACACAACCTGGAAGATTCCAGGTCACTTTTCAAGGAGTCAATATTGATAGATTTAACATCCCTATAAACAACCTGTTTAACGGGAAAAGAAGGTCTATTTTGTTTCAAGTTGCAAAGAACAGACAAGTATATCAGAGAAAAGATGATGTGGAGTTGGAGGATTGTCCAAGACTATCTCTGATTGCCGGGTAATTATAAGATCCAGTATGTGACCCATCTCATGCGTAGGCTTGTTAACATGTTACTGAAGACCCATAGATTCAAGAAGCACTAAAAAACGATTAGTGTTTGGATCATCTGAAATGTCAACATGGATGTTAAAATCTCCAGTTATTAGAAGTGGCTCAGGTGATAAGACAATCGATTCCAAATAATTGGCAAAGTCAGTGATAAACCGATTTACTGTAAAAGGGTGATTTACTGAATATGGTGGCCTATACATGATCACCAGTCATAGTTTATAGGAATTAATCACCACAGACCATTCTGAATACTCAAAGGAGTCTACTTCACCCCCAGCAATCTTCTTGACATGCAGATGATCTCTGAAAAGTAAAGCAGTACCTCCACCAACCCGATTTTTCCGAGGTTGATCGAGAAATCTAAAACGAGGTGGAGTGGCTTCAACCTTGTGGACAACATCCATATCTGTAAACCAAGTCTCTGTAAGAGCAAAGAGATCTGCTTTGCAATTAATAGCATATGCAACAAAATCAGCCGTTTTGTTTTTTAGAGATCTTGTGTTCAAGCAACAAAGTTTAAGGGGATTATCAGAAGTGTTCATGGAATGTAACATAACAGGTTTAAGAACAGAGACACGGTTTTCAAGAACTGGGAAATGATGAACATAATCCAATCGTTGGCCAAAATGAACAGAGATTTTACGTGTGTTGTTACGACAACCTGCTCTCCTTCCCTGAACCGAAGAATTCCATTTGCTTCTAGAATCTGAAATAACTCAGTCTGAATAGTGCAATGAAAAGTCTTTCGAATTCTAAACAGCTGACTGCGGGAGTATATTTTTGTTTTATTTAAACTATTGGGACCTGGGTTAACCGAAATATCCATAAATATCGTTATATCCTGCGGAGGGTCATAACCAGGTATGACTAGACTAGTTTGCCCATGTTTGGACCATTTAACTAGTGGCACCTTAGAGGAATTAAATCCTGTACGGCACAGCCTCCATACCACATGACGAGGCAAAACTGATTTGACTACAAAGTGAGACTGAAATGTATAAAGATGTGAAGTTACATAATACTCAAAAGACGCACCATTTCTGATAGTCTCAGCTTCAACAAAGAATTGAACTGGGTGTGACTTGTGTTGAACACAAACAAGATGCAAAAACACTAAGATTAAGATTAAAAGTCGAGCACAGGCACGAATGATGGCAGCCATGTTAAATACACATAGCAAAATAGTACACTTGAACAAAGATAAAAATCTACAAAATCTAGGTATTAACTACCAAACAGTAAAGAAAAACCACCACAATGAAAGCACAAATATCTTACCAAACACAGCAAACAAAAATCAAGAGTCGATGGCTAAAACACACAGTAGTAAATTACGATTATAAAATATAAACTACGGCAGAGAAAAATTAAAAGTGGCAGCTATTGAACAGCGCCCTCAACTATTACAGTAGGGTCTTAGGTCTCGAGGTAGTTCAGTGATGGTGTCTGGCCACCCAGTGTAGATCACTTGACTGAGCGCAGAGAGGATAGGGTCACGGATAGTTTCCTCCTTGAGTGCTGTTTGCTTGGTTTCGCCAAAGTGGAGGAGGTCAATTTGTTGGATTTCTGGTCCTTCAGCTACGTACATGCTATCTACTAGCTTGTCAAGGGTTATGTCGTCCGTTTTGCTAGGGTTCGGCAATCTGCTGAGGGCGTCTGATAAGATCATGGTACGTCCAGGTTTATAGTGGACATCAAAGTTATAGCCCTGGACACAATTGATCAGCAGTCGTTGCAAACGTGGTGGTGCACTGGATCGTCGCTTTCTCCATATCATCTCCAGAAGTTTGTGGTCTGTGATGACTACAAACTCCTTGCCGAATATGTAGTTGTGGAATCTTGTTATTCCAAAGACAAGGGCAAGGGTCTCACACTCTATGTTGGAGTACGACCTGTGCGCTGAAGATAGACTTTTGGATGCAAATGCCACCGGTTTGTCGTTTTGCAGTAGGCACGCCCCAAGGCCTTTCTGCGATGCGTCCACTTCAAAGACTGTGGGCACTTCCGGGTCAAAATACTGTAGACTCGCATCTGCTGTTATCGAGTATTTGAGGGCTTCGAAAGCTGCCTGGTGGTCTTCTTGCCAAATGAACGGTACGTTCTTCTTCAGGAGCTCTCTAAGGGTCACCGCCCGGTCAGCCAGGTTTGGGATGTATGCAGACACGTATGTGATAATGCCCAGGAACTTCTGTAAGTCCTCCTTATCCTGTGGGGTTGGTAGGCTATGTATATCTTCGACTCTACTTAGGTCAGGTCGGATACCGGTTGCAGAGTAGAGGGATCCGAAGAAGTTGATTTTTTTTCGGTCTTGATGCGGCATTTGGAACTGTTGAAGACAAGTCCTTCCTTTTGGCCTGTTTCAAGTAAGCGTATGAGATTCGGGCGTAATGTTTTTTCTCTGTTCGACCTACGACCGCGATATCATCGGCTACACCAACACATCCTGGCACCTGTGCAATAATGTCATCCATGCACTGTTGGAAAATGTCCTGGCTGATGGATAGTCTGAAAGGTAGGCGTTGGAAACAGTAGCGTCCAAAAGGTGTCCTAAACGTTGTTAGCTCTTGCGAGTCTTCTTTCAAGTGTACAGCCCAGTACCCGGCCTTGGCATCCAGCTTGAAGAACTAGAAATACTTGGCATTGGCAAACGCGGGGTTAAGTTCCTCAACCGTTGGTATTTTGTGCGGGCATCTCTTCGGAATCTGATTCAGTCGTTTCGGGTCTAGGCAAACCCGGAGGGAGCCATATTGTTTCAGGCTGGTAGTAATGGAACTACACCAGTCGGTGTGGTATGTAACCTTCCGAATGACCCCAATTTCTTCCATCCTGTTGATTTCTGCCTCGAGTTTTGGCTTAAGGTGCACGCTGCACTTCCGTGGTGCATCTATCGTCGGTTCAGCACCTTCCTTCAGATGGAGACTCGCTTTAATGTTGAAGCTGCCAATCGTGTCAAACTAATTGGGAAATAGCTGCTTGAGGTCGTTGACTGAGTTAATAGGTCTACACGGTAGGCGAGGCTGCTTATTCACCACTGTTGCTTTAAGTGGCTCAGCTGTAGGCTGTGGATTATCTTGGGTTTGATGTTGTGCTGACATCACAGTGGAATGGATGGTCACTACCTGGAGCTCGCGGCATATGGGAAGACCGGCGATGGCGGGCCCAGGGACATCCACGATGTAGAAGTTGCTACGTGTCCACTCTGGCTGATTATAACGGCATAGAATCTCGATGCAACCGAGACATGGTATGACAGTGCCGTTGTAGGCGGTTAGTTTTACTTCCACCGGCTTGATGTGGGATTTTCAATTGTCTCCGTACATTTGTCTGATTGTCCGGAGTGGCAAGGTATTGCCTCCTGCTCCTGTGTCCACTTTTAGCTTCAAGTGGCGTACTCCTTCAAGGTTTGGACAGATCACATCAAGGGTTGTGTATGCTTCATTGCATTGTCGTCGTATGGAGTCCATGCAAAATTTGGAGACGGTAATTGTGTGGTAGACGACGTCGTACGTGTCATCCTCTAGCGTGCACTCGTCCACATTGTTCGCAGCATTCTGGTTTTTTTTTAGGGCCATCGACTTGTTGATCTCTGCCGTGGCGGCTTTCGGCGTCTACCAGTTCGATCAGCTGATTTGTTTCTATGACGATCTGGGGTTTTGCTTTTCCGACAGTACTTGGCCCAGTGGCCTTTGGAACCACATGCCTTGCACGTGTCCTGGTAGGCTGGACAGCGTCTTGGTGGACGGCTGAGGCCGCAGTTGCCACAGGATTTCTTCCTGGGTCTCATGGCATCGACGGATGTTGCGGTTGTTGATGTCTCTCCGTCGAGTGACTGGAGGCATTTCTTTCCTGCTGAGAGTGCCTCGTACTTCCTTCCATCATGAAGAAGTTCTTCTATGTTGTAGCCGATTGGTCTGTCCAGCAGGTCTCGCTGGAAACTGTCAGATTTCGTTGATGCGATTACTAGTTCGATAATACGCTCAGTTGCCTCATCTGAGGTGTAGGCACATTCGTGGGACTAATTGAGGCGGCACCTGTTGACAAACTCATCTAGTGGCTCGTCATCCTTTTGTCAGTACCTCAGCATTTCCAATCGATGAATGCGGAAATTTACTTTGATATTGAGCTATTTCTCAAAGAGTTCCCACAGTTTGGATGGGTCTAGTTGGTCCTCAGGAGACAGGTTGGACGAGTTGATTTTCTTGAGGCCCTCTTTCCCAACAGCTATTTGGATTTTTACAGCACGTTTTGCTTGATCGGTGATGTTTTGGTCCAGGAAGCTAAGTTCCATGCGTTGTTTGAAGATCTTAAATTCATCCGCTATGTCTTTGGCGTCCCAATTGATTTCTGGAAATTTAGCCATGGTTGTGAGTGGGGAGGGAAAAATTCTGAAAGTGGGTTGCAATATTGAAAGTTGTAATCAATACTTGAATCAAAAGTGATCAATAGGAGTTTTAAAATGAGCAATAGGAATTTCAAAATGAGCAATTGGATTATACGAAAAGCAATACAAATGAGTGGAACTGATCTGAAAAATATAATGCTGTAAACCTATTAATGGTGGGTGCAATCAGAAATGAAAATTAAGAAATGCAATATAAATTACTACCGATGGAATGCTATCTTGAATTAGAAGAACTAAAATCAGTAATCAATTACAATGTCTTTATTGTTCAATAGTGTTCATCTAATAGTTCACCGAAAGTCCTGTGTTTTCATGATGTACGGTGCACATTGTAAGTCCAGTTCCAATGTTCATTCATAAAAGTTGGAGATGCAGAGTTCCGGCTGGTCCGCGGAGTAATATCCTTGAAAGTGATCTTGTGTAGTGGGTTCGCGGAGCGGAGTGATAAGGTCAAAAGTTATTCCAGATCTGAACCGACGCGGGGTTGTTGACGTGTGAGAGCACTACGGAACTATTTTGTTACTACACAGTAATACAATGTGATAAAGTAGTGTAAATATGGCGGGAAATTGTCACTGTTTTTGATGTTTACAAACTATTCAAAAATGAGTCAAATGACGCCATATCCATACTGTAAAAATTACAATGGCAGTTCCACAGTTTTTCCTGGGTCCGGTGAATGGGAAGTTGTTCTCGGGGGGGGGGGGGGGGAGGGGCCGTTTCCGTTGTCGAAACTCGACGAGATGGTCAAGTTAACGTTAGAAGTTGACTGTAGTGTAGTGCAATGTTCTTGCCCGTGGGTTTGGCTCTGTCCGTGGGCTTTTTTGCCGGAAAATCCTCTCAGGTTGGGGCATAGGGTCTGCAAGCTAGTTGCGGGAAAATCCAGGGTGTAATGTTCGTAGTGGTGCAATTGGGTAGCCGTTTGTGAGCGGGAATATGCTGTTGATTCTCGGCTGAGGTCTGGGGCTAGTTGTCGCTGGTCGGCCTCGAGCAACGTCGGTGTACATGGGAACGGTATATTTCCCGTTATCGACGTCCTCCGATGGTGGGAAGGGTTTCACTCGCCGTTTCGGTGACTCTGGAGCTCGATGTGATCTCTGAAGATGGCAGAGTTGGTTGGGCTGTGCGATGAGTCCGTGGAGTGTTGACTCACCGGCTCACGGGAAGAACTACTGAGTACTGTGCTGGGACTGGGTAGGCGTTCACACTCGTGTCCGTTGTCGGTACGGTATGTTCACTGGGTTAGGTAAGGCTCCGTGTGGTATGGTGCGGTGATTGCAGTGAACAGCAAAGTAGTCGGAGTGGCTGTCTTTCGTGACTGTAAATGTTTGCTAATATCTTACCAAATTGGCGGCGTTTGGAGGCTGGTTGATGGCTGTAACAATTGCACAGGCCGTTGCAGCAATTGTCACCTCGATGTACAGTCAGAATTCGGTGGGTTTTCAGGTTCTTTTCTTCACCGCTGCCACCATGAAGTGATTGCAACTGTTTTATTGCTAGCTCAAGAATGGTCGGGAGACCTCTTACGTGTACAATATACTACGCAGGGGGGAAATCAAGACCACAAAGTCCCGGTGATCCGAGTGACCGAGACCAACAAAAAGTGGTCTCACGAGACAAATGTTTGTGGTAAGCAATTTTTCCTGCTAAGCAGCTCCATGAAATTGGCCCCTGTGCTGAGGGGAAGATCAGTCTCGAGACTTATAACACTGCAAAGCAGCGCCCTCGTGTGTCAAGAACAAGCATGAAATGTTTACAAAAGTAAACAGTATACTCAATAGTCAGATCTGAATTCATTTCAGTGGACAGGATTTTTACTTAATAATATTATTAATAGAAGCTCCCAGCATGTTTCAATTGGAATGCCCCTTTAAGAGTCATGAATATTTAAGAGTCGTGTTTCTATTCAACAATAATAGGCTTTGTTTATAAAATGATGTATCTAAATGAAATTACTGTGACGAAAATGCCCCTAGGTTTAAAGTCATTTTCTTACATGATAATTAATTTCTAGTAACTGTAATTATTTCCAGTGACATTTCCAGTAACTTTAGAGTCTTTATTTCCACTTTTAATGATGTATAAATCCACTCTTGTGTAGCTGTTATTTTTATTCACGTGTGCATTCTGTCACATACACACACATATCATGCATGTAAAACACAACCGTACTAATCCAAAATGGCGTTCTCATATAAAAAGAAAGTACTGTGATTGGTGAAATGTTTGTAAATTATTATCTAGTTTTTCGAACAGGAAAACTTAAATCTTTAGCACTGGAAAATTATATTATTTTATGCTCTGTAAGGTTTTGTTCTTTTGATGTTTATTGGAATGAAACTTTTTGGATGGTAAAATTAAGTAGAAAAACGTTAGAGATTATCGTCCGCTAGCGCTCAGTGTTGACAAAAGTCATAAATATTCATGAGACGTCATTTACTATTTGTCAATGAAAATGAGCTTTGTTTACGTTCATTCTGGAACTCAATTTATGGAATTATTTAGAGGATAGTATTACTTAATTAATTCATTCTTTCATTTAATGGAAAGGATAATTTACATAGAATATTTCAGCTCTTTTATTCGGAATCAAACTGTATAAATATATGATTCTGATCTGTTTTGTAGTCGCTATGTGTGAACTAATTTTGATCTCACCGAAATTAAGGGGCGTGGCTTAATTACTATGCGTGAGAACTTTCGGTGCGTATGGCGCGCAGTTCAAAAGGTATAAATAGGAAAATTAATTTCAGAGTGAGATCACCTTGACAAAAGGAAGATAGGACACTAGTGCCGTTTTGCACGGCAGCCGATGTAACGGTATGACTCAGCAAAATTGGTACATGGGGAAGGGCGCCATCACGCGGTAGGTAGGTAAAACGAAGCAGACGACGTTAACGAAGTTTAAGTGTAGAAAGCCATAGGATAAGGTAACGGCAAGTTTAGGGCAAATTCGCGTTAAAGACAAAGATGTGAAAGACTTAAATGATGATTGAAATGATACATATTGTATAATATCCATCTTAAAATGGTATGCATAGATTTGAAAAAGTGTTTCCTTCAGGATTTACAAGGGGGTTTATATAAAGCAAATGGGAAATACATCGCGTGTCTTCTGCAGACTACGATTTTTTTGCTACCCAAGTCATGATAATCTTTTTATACAAGTGATAATCTTTGGAATTTATTTTATTTTTGTCTCTGCCTTAAGAAAGGTTTCCTATCTCAATAGACTTTTTTAATTAAACCAACAAAGTGGAAGCAAAAGCTGAGATCGTGTCCTGTATATCAATCACTTTTAATCATCACTTGCAAAAGGTAACAGTACAATAAGAATGCCCCAATTAATGATCAGCTGTGCTGGATGAGCAACCATCTGTAAAGATTTCTATGAATAAATTATATAAATAAATAATAAATAAATAAATAAATTTAAAAAAATAATAAATTCATAAATTCTTGTAAGTATACTATAGACATATAAAAATAGTACACTAGCACTTGTAAAGATTGTTATAAATAAATAAATTGATAAATAAATAGATCAATAAATAAATAAATACATTTCTATAAGTGTACTTTAGACATATAACAATAGTACAGTAACATGTATCTGTAAAGGTGGATATAAATACTTTTTTACTTTTTTCAAGGAAACTTTATTTCAAATCCTTGAAGAACACAAACGTGCCCACTGACAGTCCCCCACGGCTCGTCTGGGAAGCGACGAGACCTGCTCAAGCCCGTCAACCTAGGGATAATACAAGGGTAAAGAAAATAATAAACATTATAGAGAACAATAAAAAAAAACGCGGTAATTCAAATCAACCATATCATTCGATCGTTACTGTAATCGAAAAGAGTATTATTAATTGACCAATTTGTGAGAAAAAGTGGAATGGAGTTATTCAGCCTATGATAATTGAATTCCAATATGATTTTGTTTTTCAACCGGTATTGCCAAACTAATAAGGGGTCGGAGGGGTTTGAAGTACGATAGAGCCAGTAAATGACATTTTGTAGGCTGACACTAAGATAATTTGCCAGGCGGACAGCCCCTTTGTTTCGACTCCGAGCAGGCGGGACGAGAGTCCAGTAAATGTCCAAATTGAGTTGAAGGTTTGGAAGAAGACGACTGATGAGGCTGTGAAGAAGGTTGAGGGCTGGTTGTATAGATGGGCAAGTGATAAAAAGATGTGTGATGGTCTCTCTCTCGCAGCACCACCCACAGTCAGAAGAGATGTTGGAGTTGAGGTGATGTAAAACTGGAAGAGAGGGCAGGACGTTGTGTAGAAGCTTATATTGGACGTCCCCTTCTTTCTTGGATGTTGGCGGCTGGTAAATTGCTCTCCAGGGGATTTGAAGAGAAGACGGAAAATAACCACGGTCATGCCAGGGTGTTAAACTCGGAGAAGAGTTGTCGTTGATGTTCTGGTTGAAGAGAAGATAAAGTGATTTCGACGAGAGTGAGGACACATCTGTGTCCATGTCGACTATGACACAGCCCGGAGAAACGGGGCGAGTGGGAAGATCTTCGAGTGGTGTGACATGTTGAATAAGACCGTCGAGATTGAAAAGTTCTGGGAAGGAAGATGATATGGTGTGGTGCAGGCGAGAGATATCCCGTTGAAAGAGACGAACAGAAGGAGGACGGATGCAGGAAGGGACCAGATGGATGTCTTTAGCCGGAAGCCACTTGCCGGTGTTGAAGTTGAGGAGTTGCTTGATGAAGTGAGTGCCGCCCGCCCAGAGCCTTGCAGCAAAGGCTGCACCGCCTGGCAAGGGGTTAACGAGGGGCGGGTAAATGATTGGTAGATTGATGATATGGTTGACTGAATTTGTGGGTGTTTCAATTCGAGCTCCGATTTTCATCCAGGCACGCAGTATTTCACTGTAGAAAAGGGGGAGACTAATAAAGAATTTAGGGTCTAGATCCAAAAGGAAAAGTTGATAGCCGAGGTTGAGACGTTTGTATTTATGCAAATTGTAATCCATTAAAGTAAAACAGGGGTGGGGGTTGAAAAGGAGATACCTCTGAAGAAGTTTGAATCTGAAAGTGAGGCTGCGTGGCTGGAGACAAGCTAGACAAGCGAGACAAGCTAGACCTAGCCCACCAAGTGCATTGCATCATTAATACCCTACTTAATAATAACACACATCACCTTCCAAATTGTGAATCACATGCCCTCCTTAGTAAGCAATTTTCTACATTCTTCCAAAGGAAAATTATCATTATTCGTCGTGAACTTGACCTTCAGAATGGTTCAAGCGTTTTTGCTGATCCAATAGATATATCTTTTCAATCACTATCGACCTTGCGGCTAACTACACAAACTGAAATATCAAAAATTATCTGCAATTCACCATCAAAATCATGTCGCCTGGATCCCTTGCCCACATGGATGCTTAAGGAAAACCTTACTCAAATTGTGCCAATTATTACTGATATTATCAACTCTTCTTTGTCGTCCGGAATCTTTCCTACTGCAGCCCACCGTGCCATCATTAAGCCATTACTAAAAAAGGCGTCACTTGATAAAAATATCCTTAAAAATTATAGACCCGTTTCGAATATCAGTTTTGTTGGTAAATTAATAGAAAAAATTGCTTGTGCACGACTATCTGAACATATGAATCAACATAATCTAATGGATCCCTACCAGTCAGCTTATAGACCCAAACATAGTACTGAATCTGCCCTAATTAAAGTAAAAAATGATATCATGTTTTCACTTAATTCAAATCAAGTTACCCTCCTAGTATTATTAGATCTTTCAGCTGCATTTGATACAATTGATCATAGCATATTACTTTCGCGTTTATCATCCAGAATTGGCATAAGAGGGGTTGCACTTGACTGGTTCCACTCATATCTTAAGGGTTGGACCAGTCAGGTTGACATTGCTGGTGAATTGTCAGCACCATTTATTGCTGATTATGGCTTACCACAGGGCTCTGTCTTTGGTCCACTAGGTTACACTGTTTACACCCTTCCTGTTGGTGATATAGCACAGCACCACCAAATTCTTATCATATATATGCTGATGATACACAATTATATATATCATTCAACCCTAATGTACCCGGTGAGATGAATCGTGCAATCTCTAAACTTGAAAATGCATCTCAGACATTAAAACTTGGATGACTGTTAATAAGCTTAAACTAAATGATGATAAAACAGAATTCTTTGTCGCTGCTTCCTCCCATAATCTCAAACTTATCCCCGATATTTCTATTACTATTGGAAATTCTTCTATTCACCCATCTGAATCTGTCAGGAACCTAGGTGCATTCTTTGACTCGGCTATGTCCATGTCTTCCCATATATTACATATATCACAAACTGTCAATTACTATCTTCGCAATATATCACGTGCCCGCAAGTTCATGGATGAATCTACGTGTCACCACGCCGTTCGTTCATTGGTACTTTCACGGCTTGATTATTGTAATGGTTTGTTATCTTCTGTACCCAATGTACACATCCAACGACTGCAGCGGTTACAAAACTGGGCCGCACGTTTAGTTTTTGCCGTCAACCGAAAGCATGATCCCATACCCTTAATGCATTCGCTACACTGGTTACCAATACAACAAAGAATAATGTTCAAGCATCTGTTATTTGTCTACAAATCCTTTCATAACCTTGCCCCAATTTATTTATCAAACTGCTTGTTAAAATATGTTCCAAGAAGAAATAACTTGAGATCTGGAGATGATATCCTACGACTTGAATATCCTAGAACAAGAGTACGGGCCGGTGACAGAACTTTCACTGTATGTGCCTCCCGTGCATGGAACAATCTCCCGATCTCAGTTAGATCTTCTACCTCTATAAATAATTTCAAAAAATCTTTGAAAACGCATCTCTTTGTATAATTTTCCTACCTTTGCATTATTTTGTAATCATTGTTTCAACTGTTAATTTTAATGTAACTATTTTATTGTAAGTATATTTAAGTATCATTTTATATCTGTACGCGCTTTGAGCCTCCTGGGAAAAGCGCATTATAAATATTAATGTAATGTAATGTAATGTAAAAAGCTCTGAAAGAGTGTCCGTTGGAGTTCACGTAGGTTATATTCAGGACATGGGAGGACGGCAAGACAGTGAAAGATTTTAGTGGCGGCTAACTGATTAGCAATTAAAACTTTCCCTTTGAGGGACAGATTAAAGGACATATGTTTCCAGCAGGCTAGTGTTTTGGCAAGTTTGTCTTTGCAATTTTTCCAGTTTTGTTGAATGTAGTTGTTGTTATTACCTAGGTGAACTCCAAGGAAAGCTAAACCTTGATTATTCCATTGGAAATTTAGCGGCTTGTCGGTTCGTCCGGTCCATGACCCGACCCATAACCCCTTGGATTTTTCGTAATTTAACCTTGCAGCAGAGGATTCGCTGAAGAGACTGTATACCCTTTGAATGGTTTCAAACCCGAGGTCGGAGGTGATAAAAATAGTGATATCATCAGCATAGGCTGAAACCAAACAAACATTTTGAGTGTTGGGCAGAGGGAAACCCTGCCCTTGTAAATCTTTACGAAGAGTATTGAGAAAGGGTTCAATAGCAACGGTGTACAGCAGCCCTGAGAGTGGACAACCTTGTCGGATACCTTTCTCGAAATGAAAGGGTGCGGTCAAAGAACCGCACACCTTAATGTGGCTCTCGGCGCTGCTGTACAAAAGATGGAGATAAGAAAGAAATTTGTTCCCGAATCCCATGGCTCTCATGACATTGAAAAGATAGTTGTGGTCAACGTTGTCGAGTGCTTTACGCTGATCAAGGTTGACCACGCCCAAGGGTAAATCATTAACATTGCAAAAATTAATAACGTCACGAGTTAAGTTTAAATTATCATATATAGTGCGATCGGGCACACAATAGGATTGATCTTGTTTGATAACATTAAGTCTATTCGCAAGAAGCTTGGCAAAAATTTTGTAATCAGAATTCAGGAGGGAGACAGGACGCCAGTTGGAAATTTTAGAGAGATCACCTTTTTTAGGAATGAGAGTGATCACAGCTTTCAGAAAAGAACGGGGGAGGGAACCAGAAATAATAGCAGAATTTAGAACGTCGAAAAGATCGTTCTTTAGTAATGACCAAAAAGAAACAAAAAATTCTGAGGTCAGCCCATCAAATCCAGGCGTTTTATTTTTTCCAAGCTGATTGACAACACAATCAAGTTCCTCCGGACGAAGAGGAGCATCAAGATCCTCTGTGTCCAGAGGATCAAGCTGAGATAATAAAGGCTCTAGGGCGTCCTCGTCAGTGGGAACGCGACTGTAAAGATTAGCGTAAAAGTTCCGGCAGTGGGTTTTTATTTCTTCCGGGTTGTTAGTAATTTCACCATCAGGAAGACGAATACAACAGAGGGTTTTAGAAATAGAATGAGATTTTTCAAGGTTGAAAAAATAAGAAGAGCTGGTGTCAGCTTCGTTGAGGGGTTGAAAACGAGATCGAACGAGGGCGCCCTGAGCCTGATTTTTTTAAAGAATATTTAATTCCTTACGATGTTCTTTGAGGACCTGTTGGGCCACTGGTGTGATGTCTGGAGCAGACTGAAGCTCCTCAATTTGGGAATTTAAACGAAGAAAGACAGCTCGTTTTTCTCTGACGAGTTTAGAACTGTATTTTTGGGTGAGGGTTTTGATTTGGGCCTTGCCGAGGTCCCACCACTTGCATACGTCGTTAAAATGACGTTTTTCCATTTGCCAATTTGACCAGAAAAGATGTATAATTTCACGATAATTCTGGTCAATGAGAAGAGAGTTATTGAAATGCCAGTAAGCACTGCCTCTGTGTTGAGAGGATGGAGGTTTTGATAGAAAGATAAGAAAGATAGAAAGAGTGGTCGGACAGAGAACAAGGAATAATTTGACAAGAACGAATAGCTGGTATCAAAGTGGGAGGAGCATAAAGTCGATCAAGTCTAACCTGAGAAATTATGTCGGGAGAGAAAGGGTTTTTCCTCATCCAGGTATACCGTTTAACTCGGGGGTTTAGTCTGCGCCAGAGATCACACAAATTAGAATTAGTGAGAACATTTTTGAGAGCCGTTGAGACCCGGGGACGATGTTCGGTCAGCCTATCTGCGCGGTCCATAGAAGGATCGCAAGTACAATTAAAATCACCTCCGAGAATATTAATGGCGTCATCACTAAAGTGCTGGTCACAGTGGTTATTAAGTTTCTCAAGGGTTTGGATGGCAATATTGTCAGTTTGGGGGACAAGTAAATTATAAATGTTATACAAGGTGTTTTGGTGCTTAATATAATGGAAAGTACTCTCTTTTGCGCCCGACTCTTCAACACGCACTTTTCAGCACAGTCCCAATATCAGTATTTCGCCGAAAAACGCTTGCCACGGGAAGTAAAAAATATGTACAACAACGGGGAACTCGGCATTCCAATCTTTATTTGTTTGTCTTCAAATGACCCTTATTTTATTGAAAATGGTCACACAAATTTGTCGGGCGGTCCTGCAAGATACTTATCTCATGACCAAAAACGCATCGTTTTTGGACCAGAAGTATGTGGCTTGCACGCACTGACTTGTGACAGCTACATAAAAGACGCCCTCATTCGTTAACTACATAACGTACGCAGGGGTTTGCGTTATTTCGCTCTATATATTCGTTTTTGTTGTGTGTTTAATTCGCTGTGCTTGGTTTAAATATTTTCGTCGGACTCAACGAATCTTGTTGTACATCCTTTTTGTTTACCTATGTTAAGAATGGTACAGTCCGTGTACACACTGTATTTACAATTGACCTCGTTAGCGCGCGCGTGCACACATACCCACGTTGTGTGTGTGCACACACGTTTTACAGCGCGTTGATTATTTGAGACTTTTTACATGAAACTTTTCCATATTGGGCAAAAAGGAGGTGGCCAGTAGCGACAACACTGGAGAAAACAAGATCGACATTGTTATTAATTAGCATAGTAACTCCCGAGCCAGGTGTAGTACCGGGAGCACAAAGGGGAGTATAATTAGACCAACTTTTCCAACACAAGCATTGTTCACTGAGAGAGTAAGTTTCTTGTAAAAGAATAACATCACACCTTTGAGTAAGGTTCGAAAAATAGCGAGAAAAGGCGACATTACGGGTGGTTTATACTCAGACTCCAGTAAAACAAAGAAAACGCAGGTTGAATGAATTCATGCCACAGTCAAAACAACTCTTTTTATTTTGTGCCGGATACCATTTGTTTGGGCAAACCGGTCACTAAGCACAAAAACGGCGGGTACACCAGACCCAAAAAGCGGGTACACCAGACCCCAAAAAACGGGTACACCAGACCCAAAAAGCGGGTACACCAGACCCTTAAAAGCGGGTACACCAGACCCTTACAGCAGCGGGTACACCAGACCCTTATAACAGCGGGTACACCAGACCCTACAAATTGCTGGATATGCCAGCTAAAAACCAAACATTCTTGTGTAGGCCTACACCAGGTTAACTTTACCTCCATGTCTGTATATAATTATAATAAAATGACAAAAGCATGTTTAACAACATAATCAAAAGATACAGTTGCGCTTCCACCGATGGAACATTCAGTCGGAATCATAGCCTCATGAAACTTGCGAGCGCTATGGCAACCATACCCAAACAAAACAAATTTAATGACATGAATACTGTAATTATTACAGGTTGATCACAACTCACCAAAATGGGGTTAATGGCTGTCTGAACCCTACAAAAAATGCCACCCGCGCCAAGCGCGCCCACACAGAGAAAGACAGCCACAACCCCATCCTGGAATGATGAAGTGATGGTAACACAAACAAAACCAATTCATCAAATTTTTTTTTATTGAAACATAGAACCTTGCCATACAGTATAACAACAAAGTGTAGTGAGGAAAAAATACGTCAATAAAGAGGGTTCCGTAAACCACTACATATGTGAAATAATAAGCCCCCGCAAATTACTAATGAACAACTGATTACCAAGTGGAGACAAATGTACGCCATCATACAAGTACAGGCTGATCTCCAACCATTTAAACTGAGGGTGATGAATACAAGGAACTTGCACTGCACTGCACTGAGATGCTGCCCAACGATTAATTGTTCGGCGCTTACGCACAATGGCCGGTTGAGAACGAGCGCCGACGTAAAACACACGCGGCAGCACATCAGACCAAACAATGGTTGAGCCCGGATACGCCCAACAACAATCGCGAAGCATCACGGCAATCTGCTGCCGCAGTGCAACTCGTCTGTATCAACTGTCATTAGTACCCAAGTGAATGATTATGAAAACTGGGGAAGGTGCCCGTTTGCTGAGGTCAATCAGCAGGTAGCTGCATTCGCCAATACCTGCCCCATCTTTGCCTTTCCAAAACACTTCCATAGGAAGGCCGAACATCCAAATTGCACCCATTGAAAACAAATTGAACACGATAACACTGAAATAAACACACGGCAGCCAATGTGTAAGATTGCAAAAATTGAAACCGCCCCATCGACAAGTTACTACGAGTTTGCAAGTTGCAAGTTGGAACTGGGCGGATGTAGCACAAGATAGTTTGGTACCCCTCAGGAAATCCATACAGACCAAGGACGGGAGTTTGAGGCCGAGTTGTTCCAGGATGTTTGGAGTCCCTGATGAGCAGGGGTAATAATATAATACGCCTTGAGCACCAGTTTGGTGGATACGTGCGCTATATAAGTCCACATTATTATTATTATTATTATTATTATTATTATTATTATTATTATTATTATTATTATATCTATATAAGTCGTCGTCGTCGTCGTCCCATCTGGTAAAGCAATTCCATCCGAATGTACCCTTATACCCCTCTTCATGGTCATCGCAGCACCTTTCTCTAGATCACACTTCATGCTGATATCATAGCTGAAGATCCGTACAGTCTGCACCAAGGAACTTCTCATTCTTCACGAACAAATTCAGGTCGCCCATGAAGAGCAGATGGTTAATCCTGCATCCATCCTTCGTCATTTTGTATCCTGCACTAAGCTTCCACAGAATCATTGACAAAGGGAACAGCGCGAAAACAAACAGCAGTGGAGACAGATTTTACAGATTACCAATAGTGTACAGAGGCTTTAAAGAGAAGGTAAACATTAGTAATGTTTGACTGCTTGTTATGCAAGATATACATTAAACAACCAACCTGAAAAAGGGTTTAGCATTCAGTGCATTAAGATTTTTTGTAATCAGCATTCTAAACGTGGAATTAATGAAAAGCATCATCTTTCTGATAAACATATTAGAAATAATTTCACTTTTCTTGAAATATACATCATCTTAAATGTTTTATTAAAATTATGTTCGTATAATAATTGAAAATCACACAAGCCACAATTATAATATTACACATTCGCTGGATCTGCCACCCGCCACATAAATGAGCACCTATCACGTTTAAGTGTTTTATTGGTAGGAAAATCAACGTGATGGTAAACTTCCTAGTAAGGTTGTATTTTGTCCCATCTGTTATGCCTGTGATGATATCTAGTAATACTCTACATTTGTGACATTTCCTACATTTGAAGTTGCTTGTCATAATCTCAATTGAGTTGTGTGGTTCTGTGAAGAACCTGTGGGTAATTCCACGTTTCGATGTGCTCTGTGCTCTGACCTTCTTCAGTGAACACACCGGGAGCCAGCACACACATGAGTATCAGCACAAAATCCAGTATTCCCGCATTAACGCTTTACCGATCTAATCCGTGCAGCAGGATCCTTTTCAACACTATTTAAAGCAGCTTCACCCACCAGAGTCTATAGGCATTCTCCTGAAGACTGTCAGATCACACTGACCAAAACATCGAGTTACCCACAGGTTCCTCTCAGAACCGCACAACTCATGAGAGATTATTACATGGTGCAAACCTACTCTAGTATCACTTTCCATCATGACATGCAAACCTTTAAGTCTTATTTTAAGTTGCTTGTCATTTTGCAAGCTTTGCAGCAAGTTGTTTTGCAAGTTGCAGGAGCTTGATAAGTGGGACAATCACTTCGCACCGTGCATGAGCCATTGAGGGCACATGTTATTAGATCACTGTGGGCGAAAGGGCAGCGATAGTGTGTCGCGTTTGGTGTAATTTGCAGTTGATGTGCGTACGCGCGCAATATCTCCAGTGGTCATTGGCCGGCAGAAGTACACGCGCGCTTAGTACCATAACACACGCACATAAAGTGTACGCACAATGCTCACACAACGCCAACGTGGCTATCATCAAGACACTTGGGTGCAAATTCACCGCTAGAGGGCTACGATATGCACTGAGCGAATAGAATAATCCAAATGCTTATTAAGGAATTTGTGTGTAATGATATGACTGTTACGCAATCAATTGTCTGCAGATTCAAAAATTTCATCTAAATTATTCTAATGCAGGTCAATTATAAAGGAAATAATGTAATTACAAATTATATTATACACACAAATTTTCTAATTAACAAAAGTATTTCACTGATTGTCCAACACAGTTTCTAAAAACTCACGTATGATAACAAAACACTTTATGGAAGCTTTCGAGTATTAAACAGCTAACTCTTTGGCAAATAATTTACTGTAACATTTAGCAGT
>CM055825.1:14093200-14156261 GCA_029582265.1 Zoroaster sp. YZ-2022 | reverse complement strand
TGATGTTGTTGATGGCTACTTGTTTCTAAGAGTTAACCAGTGCTACCCGGGGGGGGGGGGCAGGGAGGACATGGCGGTGGAAGCATGTGCGGGCTGTGGCTCAGCAGTCACCACCTATTCAAGAGGACGTCGGAGAGTGAGGGACATTACTCCTGCGACAAGATAAATTCACTGTGCAGTGCTATGGCTGCCATGAGTTCAACCACTTCCTAAGGGAATGCAAATGACACCACAAGTTTAATAATGCCAACCGTGTTAGATGGACATGGAACCAAGACAATATTTGGGTGACGAGGGGCTGCAGAAATGATAAATACTCCAGATCCAGTTCAGCATGGCTAGATTACAAGAACGTCCGGAATCAGGTGAAATATTCGACTAAATTAGCCTACACTAACTATGTTGATGGTTTATTTGCGACTGCGGACAACAAGCGAAGTTTCTGGTGCTTTGTGAGAGACCAAAGAAAATCCAAGTGTCCTCCAGCCTTTCGTCAAGCCGACAAGGTGATCCACAAGCCTGCTGATATTGCTGAAGCCTTCAATGAGTTTTTCACTTCAGTTCATTCGCCTACAGTCAATTGTACATCGACTCCACCACCGTGTTCCCTCCTTATTCCCGAACTCCCTCCAATCAGAATCAATCTAGGATTTCTGACCAATTCGCTGCTAACTCTCAACCCTCATAAAGCACCGGGCCCTGATGGAATCTCACCGACAATCCTACGAGCTACTGCATCATCAATTGCTCCCCCATTGTTGTGCTTAATGAATTCTTCACTTGCACAGGGTACTCTCCCCATGGACTGGAAACTTTCAAACATCACACCTGTGTTCAAGTCCGCCAACCGAACTGATATTAAGAACTACCGTCCAATTGCCCTAACTTCCGTTGTTTGTAAGGTGATTGAGAAGGCTGTGGCAGATGGTATTCATGATCATGTGTCCTCCTTTTGCCTTGGTAATGATAAACAACATGGTTTCTCAGCTCGAAAATCGTGTGTGACACAGTTAACTAATGCCATTCACGACTGGGCTTCAATCCTGGACAAGCCACGCCCACCTAGAATTGACATTGCTTGCCTAGACTTTTCTAAGGCATTTGACATGATGCCTCATCACACGGTACTAAAAAAACTCGCTTGCAATTTCAACATACGAGGTCAACCTTGGAACTGGTTGAAATCGTTCTTGACTGGGCGTCAGCAACGTGTTATGTATCGTGGCTCTTTTTCATCATGGTCACCAGTCACATCCGGCGTCCCCCAAGGAAGTGTGCTCGGCCCTCTGCTATTCAACATGTTTATCAGCGATATTTCTAATAACCTTTCATCTAAGTGTCTGCTTTTTGCAGATGACACCCTCATTTACCAGCCAATTCTTTCGCCCAGTGATGAACTCCACTTCCAGTCGGACCTTGACGCTCTTGCCCATTGGAGCATATCAAATGGAATGAAACTCAACCAGGGAAAGTCCAAGATAATGCACATGACGCGTACAAAGAAAACAATAGTCCTCCCAATCTACACTCTCCAAGGAATGCCCCTCACAGTTTCCCCTACCTTCAAGTATCTTGGAATAACCGTGAACAATAATCTAACATGGAATGACCACGTCGATGCTGTTGTGTCTAAAGCCAACAAAACTTTGGGCTTCATTTGGCATATCGCCGGTGGATCATCGTCAAAGGCTCTCTTGTCACTCTACCGAACCCTAGTCTTGCCTGTGCTCGAGTATGGGTTGCCTGCCTGGTGCCCATATACAGCGACGTTGGCCGCCAAACTCGAGCGAGTGCAAAGACGAGCCACTAGGATGATTCTAAACCAGCAGAGAGGAGCCATGACCTACGAGGACAGACTGCATACACTGAACTGGTTAAGCCTTGCAACTAGACGAAACAAACTCACGGTTCAATTTGTCATTAAATGTTTGTTTGCCCTCATTGATTGTCTTAGTATTACATCCCATACAGTAGTCAACACCCGCCACCTGGACACAGTTTCATTTAATCATCATTATGCCAGAACCCAAAGTCTAAGGAACTCCCCTGTTCATGTTTTTCCTCGTATATGGAGTAATCTCCCAATCCACGTTAAGGACTCCTTGATACTTGATTCATTTCAGTGTTTTAATCGTAAATTATGTGCACATTTTCTTGATGGTTAAATGTCTATTTCTGTTTGTCAATTAGTTGCTTTTGACCTAAATTTTGTTATGAATATTGGTTGAGCGGGGAAGTTTGGCTGAGCCGGGATTCGAGCCCGGGACCTCTGGATTGCCGTTCCAGCGCTGGAACGGTGGTCCAGGGGTCTCGGGTTTGGGTCCTGGTTCGGTCAGATTTATTTGCTCAACTAATGTCCATTTCAAATTATACCTGTCAGTTTCCTTTCTTTCATGGTTGTTTGTGTGTCTGTGTTACCTGTCTGTCTGTTAATATGGTTAACAGTTATTTTTTTGATATTTGTTTGTTTACAATGTGTTGTCTGAATGTTTGTCGTTTGTTTGTTGTTTCTTAATATGGTTGTTTGTGTTCCATTTGTATTTGGCTGTTTGTATAATTGTAATTTTGCTTGTCTGTTTGCATGTGTACGGTATCTTGTCGGGGTGTTCGTGTCTTTGTTTTGATGCATTTTTCAGCTTATTTGTATGTTTCATTGCTTACTTGTTTATCACTAATTGTGTTCCTTACTGATTTATATTATTTATGCTACTTTTATATTTTCATTTAAATTCATTTACTTATTTAGCAGATATTTATTTACTTATTTAATTTTTCATATATATTACCCTGAATTATAGCATGTAAAATATATACGTTCTTTTTAATTTCCAGATTTTTTTATAACTTCTCATATTACTTGTATTTAATAGTTTATTTTTTATTTGGAAAGTTATTTCATGTTACCAACCTAGGATTGGATGACCAGGCTTTCGAGTCACAGTGTTTTCACTTTTGTTCATCCTGGCCATCTTAGATTGGATTGTCTCTTCTCTGCTTGTTGAACTCCCTCCCACTTCCCCTCTTCCCCAATCCGCTCCCCTTCTATACCTTCCTCATCCCCTCCCCCACCCACATCTCTTCCCCATCTCATTCTTACCTACCGTACCTATACATCTATTCTTTTTGATTGGTATTTGTTATACAATTTATCTCTCATCTTGACTGTCCCTGATGTATGCCCTTTCTTACTTTGAATGTACATGTTTGTATTTTGAATGTTTTGGCCGAATAAATAATAATAATAATAATAATAATAATAATAATAATAATAATGCGCAAAAACCACCTTGATTTTGGTTGCTGAGGAGAGAGTGGCAGATTCATGTTGTGTGCTTCAACACCGCACGCAGAGACAGAAAGAGAGGAGACCGTTGAGAGTGGACAAAAGTCACCACAAGAGGAGGTTTCAGGGAACCAGGAGGATGGAGAGAAAATGACAGGCAACAAGGTACCCGATGGTCTTGATGGGCTCATCAAGGCATGGGACCTTGAGGAAGTGCAGCCAGAGGAACAGGTAAACCCGGAACTCCAAAAGGTGGTACACTGGATGAAGGAACACATTTCTGG
The DNA here is from genome assembly GCA_029582265.1 of Zoroaster sp. YZ-2022. NCBI lineage: Eukaryota > Metazoa > Echinodermata > Asteroidea > Forcipulatida > Zoroasteridae > Zoroaster > Zoroaster sp. YZ-2022. Next base: position 14,152,694 of record CM055825.1, on the reverse strand, counting down.
TGGGCCAGATGATAGGTGCTTTGACTGATCCAGGGTGTCCTACGGGTCAGATGGGAAGACCCAGATGGCATGTCTTCGACATGGAAATTGGTGGTCCCTCAGATGAAGTCTTGCAGCTGGTGCACAACGTCAGAACTTCTGGCCATCTGGGGTAAGCAGGATGGTAGCACTGGTCTACTGCAGGAGGATGAAGGTCCAGGCAGAAGAATGGTGATAAGAAAGGTCTAAGAAGCCGCCCCCAGACCATTGAGGGCTACTCTCCAGCAATACTTGGTTAGAGCACCTATGGATTGCATCACAAATGACCTTACCAGCAGAATTCCAAGGATCCGAACAGGGAATACCAGCATTATTGTGGTCACAGACCACTTCACCAAGTGGGTCGAGGCCTCTCCGATCCCAGACCAGACCTCTAAAACACTGGCCGAAGTCCTGATTGAGCAGTTCATCATCTGGTTCGGCACCCCTCAGGAAATCCATACAGACCAAGGACGGGAGTTTGAGGCCGAGTTGTTCTAGGATGTTTGCAAGCTGCTTGGAGTCCACAAGACCCACACCACACTATTTCACTCCCAGTCAGATGGAATAGTGGAAAGGTTGAATCGTACGGTGAAAACATTGCTGAGCATTTTTGTGAAGGAAAAACAAGAAGACAGAGACGATCACTTGTTCATAATGATGGTCTACCACACAGCCCAGTGCAAAAACACCAAGCTTACTCCAAATATGCTCATGGTAGGAAGGAAGATCAGCATTCCTTGGATCTTGTGACGGGTTCCCTGGTGAGAAACAAGACTCCCTGGTGAATCTGCACGAGTGTGCACAATGACTGCAAGAGAAGATGGAAATGAGCATGAGTTCACTGCCACTTAGGGAAAAGTCAAGTACACCATAAGAGACACTACGATCGACAAGCACGGGGTGCTCGCTATGAACCTGGGGAACCTGTATGGCTCGACACACCATCCAAGAATGTCGGCCGCACTTCTAAGAAAGCCTTTACCATATATAGTGTGCCATGGTCGAGCGGTTTAGTGCATCAGATTTGTGTTCTGATGGCTGAGTCGTCAGAATGTGGGTTCGAATCCCAACCGCGACCGTGGTGCTTGTGTCCTTGAGTAAGACACTTTACCATAATTGTTTCTCTCCACCCAGGGGTAAATGGATACCTGTGAGGGCAGAGTTGGTTGTTGTGTTTGATTAGCCCTATATGCGCTGCAATGGCAGCAATTGAGCTGTATACTCCCAGGGAGCTGAGATGGTTTCAGGAATGATTTATGAGCCTGATGAGCAGGGGTAATAATATAATGCGCCCTGAGCACCAGTTTGGTGGATACGTGCGCTATAATTATAAATCCACATTATTATTATTATTCCCTCCATTCAGCTTTGACTCCAAACACTTCTTCACTCGTCTTATATACTCTTTCTTATGCCTCTCTTTTGATTCCTTGTGTAGTATGTGATCCGCTTCAAGCACTCCAAGATATTATATATCTTAATATATATCTTTTTTAATAATTATATCTTTCTTCTTAACCCAACATCTTCAATTGTGTGCCATCTGGTAAAGCAATTCCATCCGAATGTACCATTATACCCCTCTTCATGGTCATCGCAGCACCTTTCTCTAGATCGCACTTCATGCTGGTATCATCGCTGAAGATCTGTACAGTCTGCAGCAAGGAATCTTCTCATTCTTCGCGAACAAATTCAGGTCGCCCATGAAGAGCAGATGGTTAATCCTGCATCCATCCTTCGTCATTTTGTATCCTGCACTAAGCTTCCACAGAATCATTGACAAAGGGAACAGCGCCAAAACAAACAGCAGTGGAGACAGATTTTACAGATTACCAATAGTGTACAGAGGCTTTAAAGAGAAGGTAAACATTAGTAATGTTGGACTGCTTGTTATGCAAGATATACATTAAACAACCAACCTGAAAAAGGGTTTAGCATTCAGTGCATTAAGATTTTTTGTAATAAGCATTCTAAACATGGAATTAATTAAAGACATTATCTTTCTGATAAACATATTAGAAATAATTTCACTTTTCTTGAAACATACATCATCTTAAATGTTTTATTAAAATTATGTTCGTATAATGATTGAAAACACACAAGCCACAATTATAATATTACACATTCGCTGGATCTGCCACCTGCCCACATAAATGAGCACCTATCACGTATAAGTGTTTTATTGGTAGGAAAATCAACGTGATGGTAAACTTCCTAGTAAGGTTGTATTTTGTCCCATCTGTTATGCCTGTGATGATCAATTATCTAGTAATAGTCTACATTTGTGACATTTCCTACATTTGAAGTTGCTTGTCATGATCTCAATTGAGTTGTGTGGTTCTGAGAAGAACCTGTGGGTAATTCCACGTTTCGATGTGCTCTGTGCTCTGACCTTCAGTGAACACACCTGGAGCAAGCACACACTGAGTATCAGCACAAGATCCAGTATTCCCGCATTAACGCTTTACCGATCTAATCCCTGCAGCAGGATCCTTTTCAACACTATTTAAAGCAGCTTCACCCACCAGAGTCTAGGCATTTTCCTGAAGACTGTCAGATCACACTGACCAAAACATCGAGTTACCCACAGGTTCCTCTCAGAACCGCACAACTCATGAGAGATTATTACATGGTGCAAACCTACTCTATTATCACTTTCCATCATGACATGCAAACCTTTAAGTCTTATTTTAAGTTGCTTGTCATTTTGCAAGCTTTGCAGCAAGTTGTTTTGCAAGTTGCAGGAGCTTGATAAGTGGGACAATCACTTCGCACCGTGCATGAGCCATTGAGGGCACATGTTGTTAGATCACACTGTGGGCGAAAGGGCTGTGGGCGAAAGGGCAGCGATAGTGTGTCGCGTTTGGTGTAATTTGCAGTTGATGTGCGTACGCGCGCAATATCTCCAGTGGTCATTGGCCGGCAGAAGGACACGCGCGCTTAGTACCATAACATACGCACATAAAGTGACACGCACATAAAGTGACACGCACAATGCTCACACAACGCCAACGTGGCTATCATCAAGACACTGGGTGCAAATTCACCGCTAGAGGGCTACGATATGCACTGAGGGAATATAATAAGCCAAATGCTTATTAATGAATTTGTGTGTAATAATATGACTGTTACGCAATCAATTGTCTGCAGATTCAAATAATTTCATCTAAATTATTCTGATGCAGGTCAATTATAAAGGAAATAATGTAATTACAAGTTAATTATACACACAAATTTTCTTATTAACAAAAGTATTTCACTGATTGTCCAACACACAGTTTCTAAAAACTCACGTATGATAACAAAACACTTTATGAAAGCTTTCGAGTATTAAACAGCTAGCTCTTTTGCAAATAATTTACTATAACATTTAGCAGTATGACATTTCATTAAATGGACAGTAATGTCATGATCAACAGGGCATGGAATCGCAGTGCTAGTTTTAGATTAACTCAACTGAAAATAATACCCCGCATGATAAGGTCATATTATCGTTGCTGCTGCTGCATATGCAGATGAGACAGGAATTTTCAGTTGCTGTGTTCATCTTAAACTAGGACACCGATTCCATGCCCTGTTGAAGTCTGCTCTGACCGTGACGATATGGTCACTTTAAGCAGCAGTATTAACCCTAACCACCACAAATCCTGCAAAATCCTCCCATGGGCACTTTTTGGGAAAAATTCAGCACTGTTGGAAACGGTTACTTTCACCTCTTCAAATGGGACAAAATTACTATCTGGCAAGAAGTACAGGCTATAAGTGCTGAATATGAAAGATCAACGAAAATACATGGTGCATTTTTAAGATAAGGGCATGTTTCCAAAAGGGCACTGATGGATTTTGGAGGATTCAGGAAGGTTCCTAGCCAGAATACCTAGGGGGTTATGGTTAATGTACTTATTCTGTAAATACTTAAAGTAACCTAAAAAATGCACCTAAATTGCTTACTATCATTCTAATGCAATCATTATTAAGGAAATAATGTAATTAATTTGTTATTATATATACAGCAACTTTCTTATTAAACATCAAAAGTATTTCAAACTGTCTAAAACAGTTTCTAAAAATTCATTTATAACAAAATACAGCTTTATGGAAGCTTTCAAGTAAATTTAATCTGCTATATCATAATATAGCAGCATATTAATGAGCTTATTCTGTAAATACTTAAAGCTAAGAAATGCACATTAATTATGTAGGACCTGCCCCGATAGAGGGGGTTTAGACATTATTCTGATAAAAGATTGAACATAATCTACAACTTAAATTGTTTTATAACTACAAACACAACTGTTTCCAATGAGTAAATGAAATTTATCTGTGTATTTTCAATAATACATAGTTACTTGGAACTTGAATATTTAACAATGCAGATGTTTTGTAGCTTAAATTCATGTTTTACTTAATTATGTATGTTTTCTGTATAAATGTTTTTTTTTGTTCAATGGAAATTTTAATTTTGTTGATTTTTAACCATCCCTACCCACCTACCTATATACCGGTACCCACATCTCCTTACCTCCATTTCCACCCTATAATACAGCCACTATCTCTGCCATCCCGTTATTTAGTGTAATAGGTATAATGGTTTTTCTTTTTGAACTTCATTTTAAATATTTTTCTTTATATTTGTATTTATAATTTGTCAATTTATAGAAATGGGATTTTATAAGAATTTTAATATGTTGATTTGTTACCATTTCTCCCCACCCACTATGATTCCCTTTATCCTTACCCTATCTCTACCATCTGTCCCCTACCACCATGATTCCCTTTATCCCTACCCTATCCCTACCATCTGTCCCCTCCCACCATGATTCCCTTTATCCCTACCAACCTACCTTCATTCCCACTTTAATATACAGCCTCTATCCCTACCATTCCACTCCTGTTTTATTTGTGTCCTATCATCATTTAATGTATGTATTATTTTTTTTCTTGATGTACATACACATTTTAAACACTTACAGATACATGTATTTATAATTTGGTTATTTATTTTTTAATGCAAATTATTAATATTTTCCAATAATATTTGAATTTGTAAAAATGTAACTATTCTGTCAATTTCACTGCTGAGTAGAATGCAATAAACCATTATCTATCTATCTTCTCTTAAAGCATTAATAATAATAATAATAATAATAATAATAATAATAATAATAATAATAATAATAATAATAATAATAATAATAATAATAATAATAATAATAATAATAATAATAATAATAATAATAATAATAATAATAATAATAATAATAATAATAATAATAATAATAATAATAATAATAATAATAATAATAATAATAATAATAATAATAATAATAATAATAATAATAATAATAATAATAATAATAATAATAATAATAATAATAATAATAATAATAATAATAATAATAATAATAATAATAATAATAATAATAATAATAATAATAATAATAATAATAATAATAATAATAATAATAATAATAATAATAATAATAATAATAATAATAATAATAATAATAATAATAATAATAATAATAATAATAATAATAATAATAATAATAATAATAATAATAATAATAATAATAATAATAATGCATTTATAATGCGCCGTCTATCTAGGCATGCCTATTCCGAGGCATTAACACTAAAATATTGATAACAGTCCACATTTAACTAAGCAACCATTTAAAAACAATATCATCAGCATTCTGTGTCCCCATCAAGATCATGCAGTAGCAATTGCCACTATCACACAACCTACTTTAGGTCCCTGCACTGGTCTGGGTTTTGACCCTGAGGGTCCATTAACTAATTGGGTTTCATTGCTAAAACATCTTGATATGGTTGTAAAAACCAAGGCTTGGCTTTCTCTCCAGCAACTGTCCTTACAGGTACACTTGGTATCAATGACCCAGTGCATGAATGAATGACTTGTTTTAGAACAGAAATGATAATGTCTGTTCTCAACTTTCCATAAATTTGTATTTTTAGATATAACTTGTAACTTACTTATTAAGATTACTATTTAACTCATCTCTATTCCATTAATATAACACAACTACATTTCTAACAACTATATTTCTCTTGGTGCTAAGCCGTAAGGGAATTGTAAATATTTAACGTGAACTGGATAGATGGAATCAAATAACAAGCTGGTTTTGATTTTCTATTGTCTTTAGTTATCATTAAGAAAATGATAAACTCAACTCCCCTAAATTTCTAAAGGAGATCTTCAGAAAATTGAAACATTTCCAGAAGTAGGCCTAGTTAGATAGAAAGATGAAGTTCAACTTTTACTGATAAAGGATAATGAAAACACCACATACCTGATAAAAGAAAGAAGTGAACTTGATCAATGCTTGTGTACACGTTAGAAGGAAAACAAAGAAGGGGCCGGGAAAGAGTAAAATCTGACCCCCAAGTCCTGTCTACAGATGAGTTCGGCAGGGAGTAGGGCTGTAGTACAAGGGATGGGGCTCAGGAGACTCAAGCTCCCCTCCAAAAGTTTTCCATTTATTCCACTTACGATTATATTTGACGGTGTTGCGTATGCATGTGCATGTAAGCTTGAAAGGTCACCAGTATATGTAACAAGCATTTTTAGCCGACACCCCAGCCATGGTGCACCCTGATCAGGGAGCAGCTTTATTTAATTTTATTTTCATTTTCTGTTCTCCCTTTCTCTTGTTGAGGTCGTTGACTGTAGTTGAGGTTACTCGTAAATGTTTTTTAGAATTTAAAAACGCCCGCATTATAATCAACTCCTTTCCAGTTTGTACACAATGGCCCAGGATCGGGTTTTAATTTACAAAGATTATGTGACACTGTTTTAGCAAACACTGATTGGATAATATTGGGATTCGGTTTTGCCGCCAAATTCGTCTTTGAGAAAATTTAGCTCTGCCCCGGAATGATTACAAACTTTACGTCCGCAATTAAAGTATTTAAATATAGAAATAAACTCAAGTTCTTTACATCAGGAGAAGCAATGGGCAATCAATTAATCAAATCAAAAACTATATGTATAGGCCTAAGTTCCCACTTGAAATTATATGGAAGGTAAACCCTACGAGTCTAAATCATGCCGTAATGTCTTCTTTTTATGACTAGAAACCACCAGGAAACATTTAACATGTGCCGTAGGTTCACTGACGAGCACGATTAGGGACATGGCTACAGCCGTGCCAGCGGTTATGGTTTAGGGGCCGCCATGTCTCTCCCCCATGTTGGAATTAAAAAGAAATAAAAAATTGAGCCCACTGGTACACGTACGTGGTAGTCTTATTCAAGTCAGAGATGGGTTAGTCCACAAAAAATAGGGGTACCTAACTTTTTTGTTAACTTTGTTTTTAAGAAAGCTGTAGGAAGGCCCCAAAATTGTTCACAACAGCATGTCTGTGTAAACAAAAAACAAGCACTTGTAAAGCAAAACTAATTAATGACACAGTCCTGAATCATGGCTCACTGAAGCCAACAGGCCTGTAGGCCGATTTGAAAATGGGAGGGTGCAATTTGGAGAAAATGGAACTGTTCTTGAGAAAGTCCAACATGTTTAGTGAAAAGTGGAACTTGGGCTTTGTTTTCAAGTCTGTTTCAATTTCTTTGTTATGTGTACAACTGCCACTATGAATAACTTTACCCTGAAAATGCCCTGAAAATCTGTTTTACCGTGAAAAAAATAGTTCATGACAATTTCACGATGACACAACACCATGAAAATGCCATGAAATACTCTTGGGATTCCTTTGCCGTGAAAACACTGTAAAAATGCCATGAACTTCTTGTGGCAGTTATGGGGCAGATCATTAATTCTCAAGAGAGCCGTGAATTTGCCGTGAAATCACTGTGAACTGTTATTTCACGGCAAAACACATTTTCAGGGCATTTTCAGGGTGAAGTTGTTCACAATGAACGGCTAAAATTAACATAATATCTGCATACACGTTGTCAATCAATGCAAATTTATTTTAACTTTTAAATTTTGTTTTTTAGACCGTACATTTGAAATTTACTATTATAAACACAGACCTCTTCATCCCAAGGCATTAACCCAGATTCATAACTTCCCTTCAATTCTTCTTATCAATGCATCATTCGATTAAGTTAGTTGTCATCAAGCTCTGGATGTATGTCTACATACGTATACTCCTCTGACCTTGGAAGCAATCCCATGTATGTCTGTGGATAGTCAATATGAGGGTTTTGTTACATTTTTTGGTCTATGGTATGTCTAATAGGAGTGATATCTCTTGTTTCTCCTGAAGACAACTTGAGCAAACTGGTGGAAACGTCTGGTAAGAAACACCAGGATATTTTCAGAGCCAAACAACACAGAAGATAATTCTCATTCAGATCATGTATCATAAACTTAGATATTTGTTTCACCATGCAAACCTCTAGTCTCAATTTTGGTTTACCAGAACAAACGTAACTATAGCCAAATTCTCTTCAAGCTGCATTGGTAAACTCAACCAAACATCATACAATTTGACTCAGATCACTACCTCTTACCTCTTCAGTGTTGTCATAAGCCATTTTTGTAAGGACAGACACCAGTTGCTCGAAGGTAGGCCGTTCGGTTGGATCCTCCTGCCAGCATTGGAGCATTAGGTCGTAGCTGCAAAGTAGAAATATAAGCCCTCAGATCAGTTGGTACAACATCACATCCCCGTCTAATGAGCACCAATCCGCCCAACAAATACTATTGTGAATACAACATTTACTTGTGGAGTGGAATGTCGTGTTATTGGTTCATAGGCTATATGGCTGTTGGTGTAACAAAAACATTCTCAAACAGGCCTATTACATGTAAATGTAGTGAATTGAATATTGTGATTACTATAGACAGATGGCGCTATTACATTTTATCATCGCAGTTACTTGGTTTAGGCATACGATATCCGTTCTTCACTCTCGACACCAGGAACTGGGTCTTGATACCCGGGTATGGTGTACCACCTGTGTATACACAATGAGAAAAAATATATAAAATATATACAGCTATATTATCAGTTGTTACAACTAAATTATTGAAATGTTCTGAAAATATTTTAGTAAATAAGGCCTACATGTATATCACACAATAAAATATTTCAGCTATGACCAAACATTGTTTGCACTGTTTTTTATGTGTACACATATAATACCTAGGGCAAGGAATTCAGAAAACGTCAGCGCTTGAATTGGGTCTCACTCAACACCATGTGTCCAACTCCGGTCAGTTCGTTGAGATCACCCGGGGCCTCACCCTTCAACCCAGCGACATCTTGGTTAGTTTTAATGTTGTCTCCCTATTCACCAATGTCCCAACTACAGAGACATGCCTCCTGGTGAAGGACAGACTCGTACAAGGTCTTTCCCTTGATGATCGCACATCACTCACCCCTGACCAAATTCATGATTTGCTACTAACATGTGTCTGTTCAAGTTGTTTTCAGTTTCAGAGCAAGTTCTACGAGCAGACAGCTGGGACCTCCATGGGATCTCCTTTATCCCTGGTCCTTGCTGATATTTTCATGGAAGAGTTTGAAAATTCTTCCCTCAACACCGCCGACCTCCAACCCAAGCTGTGGCTCCGATACGTGGATGACACATTTGTGGTTTGGCCACATGGCAGAGACACACTCCAGGATTTTCTACAACATCTCAACCAGCAACACCCGAGCATCAAGTTCACCATGGAAACAGAAGAAGACGGCAAGATCGCGTTCCTTAATGTTGGCATTTCCAGAAACCCAGACGGCTCCCTACACCACAACGTCTACAGAAAGCCCACGCACACAGATCGGTACCTGAACCAGCGCTCCTTCCATCACCCAAGCATCAAGTCATCGGTCAACCGTACCCTCGTACAACGCGCCTACAGCATTTGTGACAAGGACAGCCTTCCCAAGGAACTACAGCACATCCGAACTACCCTTAAACTCAACGGTTACAATCCCAGCAAGATCAGCACAGCGAAGCCGGTTCCAAACCCCGAAAGCAAGGTAAGTACCCTCTCTGCTTGTCTCCCCTATCTAGGTTCGACATCTCACAAACTACAACGCATCCTCCAACGAGCAGGCATCGATGTGTTCCACTCAGCCCCCAGCAAACTCCAAGGACTTCTACACACCCACAAGGACAAACCGGACCCAAACAACAGAGCGGGAGTCTACCGGATCCCGTGTGAGTGCGGTAAGGTGTACATCGGCGAAACAGGACGCAACCTCCCCATCAGATTGAAGGAACACCAAGCACTCCGGAGAGGAGATTTCGAGAAGTCCGCCATCGTCAAGCACTCGCACATCAAGGACCACCAAATCGACTGGCAGGCAGCCCAACTCATCACACCCATCGACGCATGGCACCCTAGACGCATCAGAGAGGCCATCGAGATCGTCAAACACAACACTGTGCCACAGGACATCGGCTTCTTCATCAGTGACATTTGGCGACCAATACTACAGACTGAGGGATCTCCTATATATCCTAAGTCAACCACCCTCCATCCCCTGTGCTTGTCAACAACTGATTCAGTTCAGTGAGCACACACTCCTCTCCCCCAACCCCTAGGATCCTAGTCTCAACAGTTCCCGCCTGCGCGCCTCAATGAACTAATCCTCCAGCATCCATTCATAGGATGATCTTCCAGCAGTCTACTTAAGCAGCAGTTGGAGTTGTACCTCCAGTTCTTTTCAGAACTAATTACTACTCAATTGAGATTCCACATGGTGTCACCGCAATTAGTCTTACTTATCATCCTCACCATGCAAAGCTACAAGTTTTACCTACCATTACTTTGACAAACATTTTCAACAAAGTCACACATCAGCCAATAGTGAATTTTCAAGTTACAGCCTTTTCGTAATATCATACCTTGTGTTGCAATTTCCCACAGCAGTATTCCGTAGGACCACCTAGTATGAGAAGAAAAACCTTGAATTACAATATAATTAAAACACAGATACGTGTTCTGTTATTCCTTTACAGTTTTGAGTTTCCTGAAAATTTGAAATAGTAATTAATATTTATTTGTGGGGATAGAAACTTCGTTTCAGTTGGGGGGGGGGGGGCAAATTTTGTTCTGAATAATTTTTGACCAGCATTACAAATATTTCACAGTTTTATGTAATATTTAACATGAACATGTTTTGGGCATGCATTTGTCAAACATTTAGTAAATCTTATCCTCTTAAAAAAAGTGAATTTTGCATTGCCGAAAATATCTAGCTTAGAGTATCTACTGATGAGTTAGGCATATGAGATGGGTATGACTTTTTAAGCTTCATACAACCTTTGGTGTGACATATTGGGCAATAAAAAACACCCATCGTTTCCATGCAAGCATGAAATGAAATTGACTTGGTTGGAAAAACATTTTAACAATGAGCTATGGTTTGACTTTATAAGGAAAGTCACTTGAACAAATGTATTGTGGATCCTGTTTACATATAAATTCATGGGTCTATAATGCATATACAAATAATCTAAATTCATTTAATAAATGTGCACTCACACGTCACTCTCTGAGGTGTACTTCTGTTTGGTCATTGACTCCAGAGACAACCAGCGGATAGGAACACGAGTCTGACAATAAATTAAAAGATCCAGGGCCACATTACCTGTGCTACTTCTAACATAATTTATCTGATATCTTGCAGGATATGTGGTATTCAGTATGTCGGTGAGACTAAGAACTCACTAAAGAAATGGTAGTATGGTCACAGATCCACAGTCAAAACCCATAAGTTTGACACTCCTGATATGATTTTGCAGGGCATTGAGGTGCTTGGTAACTGCAGGGAATCGGTCCATCTCAACAGAGAAAAGATGTAGATCAGGCAGATCCACACCATGGTCTCAACATACAGGAAGGGAATGACTAATTTTTCCTGTTTTTTCTCTTTTTTTCTTTCTCCACAGACATTGTTTACATTTATTTTACATTTGTTTTGCTTGTTATTTGTCTATTTGTCTATTTTACTCCCCCTGTCGGTTGCTTTTCACTAATCTCATATTAAATCTCTTCTTCCAACCAAAAACTCCTGGCACCTCTTTTGTCCAGTCCCAGGATGAGTACCTAACTCTGCCTTTTGTATCTTTTTATTTTATGTTCATTTCACACATGACTAATTTCTGCTCATCCTTGTGTTATGTATGTATGTTGTTTGTATTCCCGCCCATTTTGCCTTTGAGAAAGAACCTGCTAGATTGGTAAGCAGTTTGCATCAGCTCTATTTAATAAATTAAAAGCATTAAATTCAGACATTGAGTACATTTTTTATATAACAAAAGTGTGCAAATTGCAGTCTGCTGAATAGCTATTAAGACAGGGATTTACCTTTGATGTCTGAACATAGATATCTTCTCCTCTTGACAAACCAAAATCAGAAACCTTGGCAACCAGATTGTTGTCAAGGAGGATGTTCCTTGCTGCTAAATCACGATGTATCACCTACAAATGTTAAATTAGCAATATTACATTTATTTTGTTATCAAATTTTGAAGAATAACCACCTGCGGTGCGACACGTGTGATTTTTAGAAATTGACATCACTGATTAATCTTTTGTACACTACAAATATTATTGCTATACAATGTAATATGGTATAACACACAGGCATATTTTCATAATTTGTTTTAAAATTGAATTATTTCACTAGTTATATTAAAATAAATTGTATTTTTCGAAAACAGTGCAGACCTAAAAGTGCATCGTCCCTACTGACAGGAGGCTGTTTGGGATTTGTATGCCGTGCAGGGTTACTTGGTGAGTCACTTGTAGGATTACATCATGAACCAGATTACAACATGGAACATTACGGTCCCGTATAGATGAGACCTCAAGGCCTGTGCTTGAATGTTAGCATCTCTTGGGGTTGGAGGACTATCCTGGAAAATTAGCTTTGGTCATGGTACAACGATCAGATAAATAATAATTATGATGATGATGTCACAACATATTTGAACAATTTATAGTTTGATGAAATTCTTGCGTTGGGTGATAAACAATTGATTTAATTTTGCCATACACCGATGTGTGTATAGCACTGTATACTCAGTGCTTTCTGAGTGTCTGTGGAAAAAACTTCACAGGCGGTGTAGGGCAAAATTAAATCAATTGTTTATCACCCGACGCAAGAATTTCATCAAACTATAAATATCGCGGCACCCGCTGCTATATAGGATTCTAGCCAGCCAATCGACATCGGGCAAGCTCGGTGGTCGAGAGGTTAATACGTCTGCACTAGTAAGCAGGAGGTCGTGGGTTCGGATTCCGCCCAAGTCGCCTGTGAAGTTTTTTCCACAGACACTCGGAAAACACTGAGTATACAATGCTATATACACATCACTGTAGGGCAAAATTAAATCAATTGTTTATCACCTGACGCAAGAATTTCATCAAACTATAACTATAAATATCGCGGCACCTGCTGCTACATAGGATTCTAGCCAGCCAATCGACATCGGGCAAGCTCGGTGGTCGAGAGGTTAATACGTCTGCACTAGTAAGCAGGAGGTCGTGGGTTCGGTTCCCGCCCAAGTCGCCTGTGAAGTTTTTTCCACAGACACTCGGAAAGCACTGAGTATACAGTGCTATACACACGTCGGTGTAGGGCAAAATTAAATCAATTGTTAAATCAATATTTGAACAACCTGCAATAACAACAGATAAACACAATTCTACTTGATTGAAATTAAAAATTAAATCAATTCTTAATAACAATACTTTCCCCGGAAGCAGCAAGGTGTTGCATTCCTTTGGCCACATCCAAAGCAAACTGAAACAGCTTCTCAGAAGACAAAGATTCCTCATTTTCATCATCTGTGGATCGGGCTTTTCTCATATAGGAGCGGAGATCACCATTGGGTAGGTACTCCAAAGCTACATACAATGCATCTATTTAAAAAATGGGAAAAATGCACTCACATTGTTTTTCTATTCATGGTTCTTGCTGGTGATGAAGATTATTGATTCGGCTGTAATTAAAATAGTGTCTCCATAAGTAGTATAGCAAATGAGGGGTCTGATGAGCTGAGATACTTTCAATTTCTCAAGAAATGGTTTCCAAAGCCAAATCTTAAGATGATTTTCAAAAGTGCTCTTCAGCTTTAACCTTAAAATTTTGCTTCAGAGATAATTTCTTGAGAAATTTAAAAGAGGTTCAGAATGAATACTACTTTCATAGACTGGGTAATGTTTTTTTATGAAATTAAAACAGATGTAGTATAAAAGTATTGTAACAGATCTGTATTGGTCTTTTTTAGCGCGAAGTTATAGCGCCCTCCAGAGTCAGCACATTTCATGCTCGCTAACATAAATTTCACTTGTTGCATTTGAGAAATTTGATGCTCTAATCGCTGTAATCCTGTTACTTCAAAAGATAAATGGAGGTATGGAAACATTATCATTAACACATTTACGGTGACACCATGTGAAATTCTCAAATGAGTAGTAATTAGTTCTGAAAAGAAGTGGAAGTTACAATTCGACATTTCGATCAGTATGCTCTGATCGTCTTCAGGAGAATGCCGGACTCTGGGAAATGCTGCTGCTGAAGTAGATTGCTGGAGGATCCCGTGAATGCTGGAGGATTAGTGTGTTGAGGCGTGCAGGTTGGAAACTGGCTCGACTAGGATCCTCGGAGTGGGGGCAGAGGAGTGTGTGCTCACTGAACTAAATCAGTTGTTAACAAGCACAGGGAGATGGAAGGGGTGGTTGACTTTGGATGTAGGGGATCCCTCAGTCTGTAGCAGGGTTCATCAAATATCGCTGATGTAGAAACCGATGTCCTGAGGATCAGTGTCGTGTTTGAAGATCTCGATGGCCTCTCTTTTGGACAGCAGTGTGGTTCTGGGATATATATCAACAATGAAGTGAAGCATTTCCACAAATAAGGGACAACTCTTAAGTTCTCCTTCACAGTGGCATCACATTGACATGCAGGATAATCCAGCCGATGCAACATCACATGGCTTGACAGTAAGTCAACTCATCAAAGCAAAGTTCAATGTGAGACCAGATGATCCACAGGTGAAGAAATCTCAAACCCATGAAACTCACTCCAACTCACCAGGCTTAGGTTGAAGCATTCGGATGGCTTCTCTACCTAGCACCAAGCTAAGAGAGCAGTTGCAAATTGTTACTGCTTCATTTCGTGCTGCCAGGAGAAGTGTCATCTGCTAAACAAGAATTCAATCTCAGGTCCACCAACCAAAGAAATGGTCACAGCAGAAGATCTAAAATATGTTGCATATTTTCTACATGAATAAATAGTCATGGGAGTTACTTTTCAACAAGCTTGCTTTTCACTTTTTCTCCCACACTTTGTCACCATAGACCTCTTTATCCAGTTCGCGTCGGGAATAAACAAGTTTTTCTGGGCCCCTGTGCGGGTTTCTTTTCCCCAAACAAACACGTTAATGGAAGCTTCCACAGCGCGTGGCCATGTCTACCGAGCATGTCACTGTACGCTCGGCTCGTTGCCACGTAAACCGAGCATGCATGCAAATATTCCGGAGTATCCTATGGTGTGTTTAGACGCTCTCCAATCCGCGGTGCAAAATAAATTGCGTGTATACACGGCCTCCGATGCGAACTGGTTTTAACTTACAAATACCAAAATACTGCAAAACTGGCCTTACCTCCCAGATCTTGTTTATCAATGTTACACCACTGAAAAACACTCAGCCATTTTTTGTGCTCAGTTTAACGCAACTACGTTGATTGTTCGATCATAAACTATACACTAATGTACAGAGAAATGGGAAAGGTGATCACCAGCCAGACCCAGATGTAACATGGGTGTATTATTTGCTAAGTAAAGAAGAAACAAGTGCATATTAGGATAAGTGCATATTAGGTGATCCCAACCCTACAAATACATTTGTAATATTCAACCATGGAAATCCCCAAGTCTTATTTAACGAGATGATTATTACACAACAAAAGAGCAAAAGGGATTACAATTTTAAAAAAATAAATAAGAAAAAGAGTTAATTTGATGACTCACCTTCATGTTGGCAAGCACCAAGAATCCTGACAATGTTTGGGTCATCCCCAGTTAACGTCATAGTTCGGAATTCTTCCAAGAAGTTCTGCCTGTCAGTTGGGGATGCTTGCGCTAGGATAAAAATTATGAAATTTAAAATGGGATAAAAAGTAACATTCTCAGTAATTTGTTTTTAAACACTGTGTATATAATTTCACACACTTGATGATATATGATAACAATGATAGAAAATAATGTCTAGGAGTGGTTTACATGTAAGTTTAACTGATAAGGAAAATACAGCATACCCACATTGTAGTACATTGTATGCACATTATTTTTTTGTATTTTATCTGGATCTGTCACATTAACTTTTGTGTGGATATCCCGGCAATAATGTTATGATTCTGGGGTTTTATCTGCAGCCGGCGTACCTTTAAGTTGTTTTATAGCAGCCTTGAAGATCTCTCCTTCTATCATCACTCCACCAAATCGTACTTCACCAAAGTTCCCACCGCCTAGAATCTTATCCCCAATGATCATTCGATTCCATGGAATAATCCAGTGATGGGCCCATGAAGGTAAACCAACATCTTCATATATCAATGATGAACCAACACCAACTGTTTCATGTGCTGATGCCTTATCAAGACCAACGTCTTCATAGTATGTTGAGGATCTGGCGTCATGTGCATGTGTTGTGGCATTAGGCCTATTAGTCTTTATTGAGAAATCCATGTAAAGCACCATTAACATAAATTAAATTCAAGAACTATGAAAGTACAATAAATGAAATCTATAAATTGATACGAAACATAAGACTAAAACCCACTCAAAATTGAAGAAAAAAAGACAGAAATCTGAAAGCCTGTTATTTTATTTATAAATATATAAGGGAACTAGACAAAGCAAACCTCCGCCAAGAAGAGCAGGGCAGAATTTCAGAGAAACAAAAATCTTCGAAGTCGTCAATTACCTTATATGATTACGCTGTACTTGTAGATAAATTTTGTAAAAAAAAATTTAAAAAAATAAAAATCCCTACGATTTGAACCAGGGTCTTGGACCTGACAGCCATACATCTAACCCACTGAGCCAAGTATGTCTAAGGTGTAAACCGAGGACCTCATATTGTTCCCCTCTTTTGTTCACTTTGTTGTTGGACATTTGCTAACAATAACCGCCAACGGAGGACCTATTGTTCCCTTTTGTTGTAAGTCCTCGGTTTACACCTTAGACATACACACACACACACACACACCCTCACGCACATTGATTTGTGGGGTATTCCTTTGTTCGTTCTATTATCCCTTTTCCTTATAATTCTCCTGTGGGGTACAAGATTTTCTATAGTTACCTTGTGGGGTCCAATTGTTCTATTGTGTTTTGGACCCCACAACGAATGGTGTGTACGTTCACACACACACACACACACAGACCGTTGTTGCTATCACTATGTGGACATTCCTTTGTTCTCATGTACTTAAGCACAGTAATTTCTTAAAATCGTTCCCATTTCACACAGAAGAGTGTTTTTTGAGCGGTTTTCGTTCTATTTTTCCCTTTTAATAATATCCTTCGATTTAAGTCAACGAACCTGCCTAGACAAATCACTAATTTCAGAGATATACGTACTACTTTTCCAAAGTCCAAAAACACTGTGTGGACGTGTGTAAGTCCACACAGTGCACAGAGTTCCTACACTGTGTGGACATCCTTTCTTCCGAAGTCCACATAGTGTATGCTACGCCTGTGCACACACACACACACATGGAAGTGAATACATTACCTCCGCCTGACTTGTCAGCGGAGGTAATAACTTTGCCTTTATAACTTGAATTATGTATATTTAAGTGTGGTATATGTATTTGTTTTTCTTGTTAAACTATCCCCAGAGGGTGCTACTTGAATAAGATTTCACTTGTCCCCACCACCTTTATCCAAATAATGGTACACTCCAATATCTCTGAGCTCTCGTTGTTTAATTTTTGTGACCCCACGTGAGCCATGGTGGCTACTTCCTTTTACGTTCGTACGAAACACGATTAATTTTCGTGTTTTTAGAAACGTGATTGATGCCTAGGAAGCATTGGATTTAACATGCCGTTTTAGCTTGTGTGCTCATGTCAATCACCACATGGATAGGCCTGCACTACAGCCAAATCATCATGCACAATATGTTGGGTTATTTGTGCAATAAAACAGAGCAAATTAATGTGCAATAATTCTCCATATTGCTGTCAAACAGGTCTGAGTTAAAATCTCACAATTTGATTATAAATGTTTTCAGTCATATAGTTGCAATATTGCATCAGATTTATTGAAACAAATGTTTTCCTATACCATGGATGTTTTACCAGTTGTCACTTAAATGCCCTCGCTTCAAACATGTGGGCTGAAAAGGCAATGTATCCCCCCGCCCCCATAAAAAAAAAACTTGAAATCAGTCACACTGGTGTCTGCAACTACTTGTACTCTTGTAGCATGAATAACTTAACAGGCCATTGTTCTATAACCCATATCCATTGTTCCCTGTAATCTGCACACCCAAATTAAAATGCACAACAAATGTAAAAAAAATATATATATATATAAATTATCAGGTTGTAGGCCCTACTGTAACTACAATGAAATAATAACCACTATGCCTTGTTTGATACACCTTTGGATTGGATAAAAATTACTGATTTTAATCACATCAATGTTGGCCAGAGTGAGTGGTAGCAAATTGGATAAGTCAATGTTGAGCAACTGTACAGCTAAATAATAGGTGTTTCTGCAGTACAATTTGGTCCTTACTGATTTTTTTCAATTAGATTTTCATTTACATCTGTATTTTTTCACACGTATTACAACAGAACAGTCTACTAGTAGTTTACAAATTAAACAATAGAGCTCAAGTGTTTGTTGGAACAAACACACAGTGTACGTGTGAACTTCCAGTTCAATCAAATTCTCATCGATGATATGTGGGAATATAATGATATGATGTTTAGGCTCTAATTAGGGTGTTTTAGCTAAGATGTCTGGCCTCTGATCGCTGGTGCTAATAACAGTTCTAGGGTAAGGTCACTGGCCTTTATTAAAAGAGGTTTTATTTTTATTTTTTTTGCCCTAAAACTTTTTTTCATGAGACAGCTGCCACTCACCTCTCTCCCCTGCAAAAAATAGCCAAACCTCAATAATAAATGCATTTCAATGTCATGAAGCAAATAAAATCATGATAAACGTACTTTATATAAAATATAAAAAAAATAGTAAAATAATAATTAACTGCTCTGCTTAGGTCATAACTTACCAGTTTCAGACCACCAATTGGTTGCTGTAGATTGGGTGTCTGTTGTTTCCTCCGTTTGCGAACTCTCATATAGTAAATGAAAAATACCAAAGCCAACGCAATTACGATGGCACCAACCACACAAATGACAGCGATTACAGCATTGTTTGATCTAGCTGGAGCAACCGTCGGCACTACAAACAAACGAAAAGTAATTGCAACTAAAAAAGTCCTCACCGAAATTGAAAACTAAATTTTGTTCTCTCCAATTCTCCTCATTTCAAAGTAACCTCCATTAAACCACACATCCAGTGACTGCTTTGTCAGGGCCTTACACTGTACTTAATACACATTAATATTATTATACCTTATTCAATCAAGTTGTATTTAATATCGTGACTTTTGACAGTATTTCCTCAACTAATAAACTATTATAAAAATTGTTGTGCACACTCTGCATTTGCCCATTATTGTTGCTATCGACTCTGGAGTGTAGCCCGTCTTTAAGCATGACACTGAGCTGTACTCTGTACAGCCCGGATATGCTGATATCACAAAATATCAGATTTTATGGTGTCTTTTCATAGACAAATGTACATTTTGTGCCCGGTGCAGTTTGACCTTTGGGCTCTTTTGTAAACATGTGATGTCACAGATCACATCGTCTATTGATTGGTGATTTATCTGTTAATACAGAAAAAGCTTCTGTTGCCACTGGAAGTAATGGTAGAGTCTGAATATTGAACATATGGGTGAGAGTATGGAATGCAGCAGTGAACATTTCCAGGTTGTAATCACTACTAAATCCACTAGAGATCCGGATACAATGTGCATAACTGACAATCAATAATTGACATTTCCCTTATCCTAAGAGAGGTACATGTACATGTAATGTCATAAGAAAACTAAACAACATAAACTGTATTATCTAATCCCAAGGTAAAATATTGTAAAAAGTCAATTTGTCCAAACAACTTTTGTCTCAAGTTCAGAATAATCCAAGGGCCACTGGGGTTAAACAACTGGCCTCTTCTATGATATTATAATTAGAATAAGAATAAGAATAAGAATAAGAATAAGAATAAGAATAAGAATAAGAATAAGAATAAGAATAAGAATAAGAATAAGAATAAGAATAAGAATAAGAATAAGAATAAGAATAAGAATAAGAATAAGAATAAGAATAAGAATAAGAATAAGAATAAGAATAAGAATAAGAATAAGAATAAGAATAAGAATAAGAAAAAGAAATAAGAATTAAGAATAAGAATAAGAATAAGAAGAAGAATAATAATACTAATAAGAATAAGAAGAAGAAGAAGAAGAAGAAGAAGAAGAAGAAGAAGAAGAAGAAGAAGAATAAGAATAAGAATAAGAATAAGAATAAGAATAAGAATAAGAATAAGAATAAGAATAAGAATAAGAATAAGAATAAGAATAAGAATAAGAATAAGAATAAGAATAAGAATAAGAATAAGAATAAGAATAAGAATAAGAATAAGAATAAGAATAAGAATAAGAATAAGAATAAGAATAAGAATAAGAATAAGAATAAGAATAAGAATAAGAATAAGAATAAGAATAAGAATAAGAATAAGAATAAGAATAAGAATAAGAATAAGAATAAGAATAAGAATAAGAATAAGAATAAGAATAAGAATAAGAATAAGAATAAGAATAAGAATAAGAATAAGAATAAGAATAAGAATAAGAAGAAGAAGAAGAATAAGAAGAAGAATACGAATACGAATAAGAATAAGAAGAAAAATAATAAGAACAATCATAAGAATAAAAATAAGAAGAAGAATAAGAATAAGAATAAGAATAAGAATAAGAATAAGAATAAGAATAAGAATAAGAATAAGAATAAGAATAAGAATAAGAATAAGAATAAGAATAAGAGAATAACAATAACAATAAGAATAACAATAAGAATAAGAATAAGAATAAGAATAAGAATAAGAATAACAATAACAATAACAATAACAACAAGAATAACAACAAGAATAACAATAAGAATAAGAATAACAATAACAATAAGAATAAGAATAACAATAAGAATAAGAATAACAATAACAATAAGAATAAGAATAAGAATAAGAATAAGAATAAGAATAAGAATAAGAATAAGAATAAGAATAAGAATAAGAATAAGAATAAGAATAAGAATAAGAATAAGAATAAGAATAAGAATAAGAATAAGAATAAGAATAAGAATAAGAATAAGAACAAGAATAAGAATAAGAATAAGAATAAGAATAAGAATAAGAATAAGAATAAGAATAAGAATAGAATAAGAATAAGAATAAGAATAAGAATAAGAATAAGAACAAGAATAAGAATAAGAATAAGAATAAGAATAAGAATAAGAATAAGAATAAGAATAAGAATAAGAATAAGAATAAGAATAAGAATAAGAATAAGAACAAGAATAAGAATAAGAATAAGAATAAGAATAAGAATAAGAATAAGAACAAGAATAAGAATAAGAATAAGAATAAGAATAAGAATAAGAATAAGAATAAGAATAAGAATAAGAATAAGAATAAGAATAAGAATAAGAATCAAGAATAAGAATAAGAATAAGAATAAGAATAAGAATAAGAATAAGAATAAGAATAAGAATAAGAATAAGAATAAGAATAAGAATAAGAATAAGAATAAGAATAAGAATAAGAATAAGAATAAGAATAAGAATAAGAATAAGAATAAGAATAAGAATAAGAATAAGAATAAGAATATGCGATCCGGTTGCAAGACACGTCATCGGATTAGCTCCCAGAAAATTTTTAAAGAGATTTTTACAACTTTTGGAATTAAGGTACTGTTTGAGATTGTTTATAGATCACAGTGGTTGTTGCTTTTTGACTGATAAGAGCTGAAATAGTTTCCATCACATTGGTTTTGGGTTTTCACGGGCTAGGCTAGGCGAAGAACGCCGACGCCATTTTGCCCATAGACCATGGCGTACACCTTGCATAGAAATTCTTTGAAAAGACCAAACACAATAAAGTTCCGCCCAGATTTCAAAGTTGAGCCTGAAGAAGTGTATTACGCAACACACAAAGAACTGGAAGAGCGTGATGCAATCAAGTGTATTGCAGAGCTCAACACAGGCTGGTACAACGTATCCCTTAACAATGAGGCTAACTGTGAAAGAATCGCACTGCATGGAATAACAATCAACGGAATTCTTATCAATTGTGAGAGGGCCAACATGCAGAATTCAGTAGTGGTGTATGTAAAAGCACCTTACGAGATGGCTGACCAAACTGTCACTTCAGCTCTGTCTGCATATGGGACAGTTGCAAATATCAGACGCCAAACTCATGATTTCGATGACAGTGTAGAAACTGGAGTTCGAAGCATTCTCGTGATAAGTATTAAGAAACCGATTCCAAGTTTCTTAAAGATTGGTGACTTTAATCTACCAGTTAGACATCGTGGTCAGATTAAAACCTGCCGTTTATGTAAACAACCAGGCCATATTGCACGGAACTGCAACTTACAAGGAAGATGCTTTGTTTGCGGAGAAGAGGGACACCAGGCGAATCAACACGAAATACAAAAACAAGGCACAGGTGATGAAGATTCCGATGTAGACAGTGCAGAAGAAATCGAGGTTGATTCAGGTGGGGAAAATGACGGGAAAAAGGACGACAAATCTTCAGATAAATTTGAAGATGCTGAAGATGATCTGCAAGAGGTTACAGCTCGTGTCCCTTCAAAAGAGAAGGAGACGAATGATGATGAAGGGAAAGGAGAAAATGAAGACAGAAGAGAGGAAGAACAAGATAAAGGTCCGCAAAAGTCAACAGAATCTTAAGAAGTCAACAACTCACATCAGCGGAAAGGAGAGAAAGATAGAGGCACACCGGTGAGAAGAAAAAAAAAGTCATCTCGACACTAGTGATAGAGCAGGCCCGTCCTCGAGATCTGATGAGCCCTAACCCGAGACAACCACCAAAAACTGGGCAAATGCAGTTAAAAGTGGGAAAAAGAAGCCGCCAAGGAAAACGACAAGCAAAACTGATAACGGAGAAGTACCAAGTACAGACGAAGACATTATGGACTCACAAGATTCCTTTGAACTTGTACCATATACACGTCAAGGGATACAACACTTTAGGAAGAAAAGGGGGTCCGGCCTTCAGAATATAACAAGCAGACGGGTGGTACCATACATCAGTCACAAAGGAAGAGGAGGTGGCAGAGGAAAGAAAAATATGACGAGAGAACAAGAATAAGTGAGATTTTCTTTCCTTACTATGATTGCCTTTCTTTTAATTTTGTTTTGTATGATGCTTAGAATAACTACTTTAAACGTCAATGGGCTCCGTAACAATCAGAAAGAGAGAATTTCTTTTAATCTTTTAAATCGGGAAAACATGATATCATTTGTTTACAAGAAACTCATAGTACTCTAGAAGATGAAGATTATTGGAAACAACAGTGGGAGGGGAGATTTTTTCAGCCATGGTGAAAATTTTTCGAGAGGAGTAGCTATTCTAGCATCAAATAAAAGCGGAATTAAACTCACTAACAAAGATAATGACAAAGAGGGGCGTTTAGTTAAAGCGGATTTTCTTTGAAAGGGACAAATATCGGTGTTGTGTCTATATATGCTCCTAATTTTATGTATCCTAGAAAAAGTTTTTAAATTGTTGGCCAACTTTTATATGAAGATCATAACTGGATAGTTAATGGTGACTTTAATTGTCAACTTGACATTGATGGTAATGATAATAGTATTCCTGAATTAAATAACCTTATTTTAGAAAAAGATATGTATGATGTTTGGAGAACTTGGTATCCAGATGAGCAGGGTTATACTTTTTATCATAAGGGTCTCAAAAGAAGCAGTAGGATTGATTATTCCTTTGTCACAAGCAACTTGCTATTTATCATACCTGAAGCCAGTGTCAGTTCTGTAGGTTTATCTGATCACTGTGCTCTTAGTTTTAGACTTCAAAAACAAGAAGTCACACGGGGACCAGGCAGATGGTTTTGTAATAATAATATTTTGAAAGATGATCAATGCAAAGACCGTATTAAATTCTTCTGGGATTATTGGAAATAAAAAAAAAGTATCTTTGACAGCATTCTCAGTTGGTGGGATGTGGGTAAAATGAATTTAAAAGAGATTATTAAAGATTACGATTCGGAAGTGTATTACAAAGAAAAAAAGCATAAATGTCATCTTCAGAAAACTCTTAGAAATCTTATGAATAAACCTACTCCCGACCCCAACGCTATCTTTGAAGTTGAGAACAAAGTTAAAAATTATGTGATGAAAGATTTTGACGAATCTAGAAATAGAATGCACATAATTAAAATGGCAGAAGAAAAACCAAGTAAACTCTTCCTTGGAATGGAAAAGCAGAGATCTAACGATAATATTATTCTTAATTTAAAAGATGAGAATGGTACAATTTACACTGACGCCATTTCCATGTGTAAATATGTTAATTTGTTTTACCAAAATTTGTATTCAGCTGAGAATATTGACAGTGAAGCTGCTGAAGATATATTGAACACCATTAAACAAGTAAATTTACCTGATGATGAAATTGAAGACTTAGAAAGTTTCATTACAGAAAACTAAGTTTTTCAAGCCATCAATCTAATGAATACTTGTAAATCACCAGGTTTAGATGGTTTAACTACTGAGTTTTATACCTTTTTTGGCCGCTCATAAAAGACGATTTTTTAGAAGTTATCAATGAATGTAATAAGACCTTTTCTCTCCCAACTACTATGAATACCGCCTTGATTCGTCTTATTTATAAGAATAGAGGGGAAAGAAGTGATCTTAAAAATTGGAGGCCCATTAGCCTTCTTAATGTTGATTATAAAATTATCTCCAAAGTTATTACCAATCGTTTAAAGAGAATTATGCCGTTTATTATAGGGTATGATAAATCCTGTGGTGTGAAAGACAGAAATATTCATGATAATTTAATGTTACTCAGAGATGTTATTTATTATGTTAATAATGAAGAACAAGCTGCTCTTATCAGTATTGACCAGGAAAAGGCCTTTGATAGAATTGAATGGAAATATATGTTTGACATAATGGGGGCTATGGGAATTCCTAAAATTTTGATTAATTGGGTTAAAATTATTTACAGTAATCCTAACAGTACAGTTCTAGTTAATAATTTCATTACTGAACCTTTTCAAGTGACTCGAGGTATTAGGCAAGGATGCCCCCTGTCACCACTTTTATATGCTATTTGTGCAGAAGGTTTAGGAAATCTTATAAGAAATAATATGAAAGGCATTTCCCTTCCTAATACTGATTGCTCCTTGAAACTGATTCAACACGCTGATGACGCTACTATTTTTATTTCTGATAATAACGATTTTAGTATTCTTGAAAATTTAAAAAAAAATTATAGCAAAGGATCGGGTTCTAGAATTAATATACACAAATCGCAGGGGCTTTGGATTGGTAAGTGGAAGGATAGACAAGATAAACCGGGGGGGTTTTCATGGACTAACGATCACTTAAAAATTCTGGGTATCTTCTTTGGGAATCACGACAACACAAAAAGAAATTGGGAACCGAGAATAAGCAAAATGAAAGCTGTTCTTGAGAAATGGAAGGGGAGGAATTTAACTATGAAAGGAAAAGCTGTTATTTTCAACAGTTTCATTGGTGCAAGTTTATCTTACCACGGTTCTATCATTCACTGCCCCAATAATTATGTTAATGAAATGGAGAGTATCAAGTGGTCTTTCTTCTGGGATGATAAACCAGATAAAATAAAAAGAAAGACGATTACTGGGCCCATAGATAGGGGAGGTATTGGAATTGTTGATATTCCGCTTAAATTACAGACTTTAAAACTAAATGTGTTGAAGAAATACCATACTACATCCAGGAAATGGAGACACCTCTTTGATTACTGTTTATGTATCGCTAGTGGAAAGAATGAACTTGGTTGGTACATATTAGATAATCCTAATGCTATTAGTCCAAATACCCAAGTTTTTTATAAGGAATTAATTCTTGCCTTCAAGAAATCTGGAATTAATTACAATAAAGTTGTTTCTTGTGTTAATGAAACCCACGAGCTTCCCCTTTGGAAAAATGGTAGTTACCAAGGACGATGGAAAAGAATTAGACAGCAAAATTTTAAGGCCTATGGGCTTTAAAAAGTTGAAGCATGTTCTTAAACATGGTAAAATTTTGTCTCATCAGACACTAGCAAATGGATGTAACATTTTACCTTTAAATGCAGGAAGGATAGTCGCCAGTTTGGAAAGAAACATTAACAATGATTACATTACTGAAAACCGAGAGGGCCCAGCAAACCACTTTCTGAACAATCTCACTTTCAAAGATAAGAAAGGAGACATCAATAAGAGATTTCTGGATATGAATGTAAAAACTATTTACAGTTTGATTACTAACCAATTTAAGCCTCCTGCTGTAGTCCAATATTGGATTAATTATTTTCACATAACTGACCCTGATACCAATATTTGGAAAAATGGATGTTGTCCTCTTATGGAAGCTGAAGAGAGGAACTTGTGGTTTAAAGTTAAGCATAAAATTCTTCCCACCAAAAACAAACTTTATAGATTAGGAATTACCAGCAATAATGTTTGCCTACTCTGCAACAGGTCTACTGAAACCATCGAACATCTTTTTATCGAATGCGAGGAATGTTATGACGCCTGGCTCTTTGTAGAAAACATTGTTAAAAAATACTTAAGGAACACCCATTTTTATATATTCGACAGTAATAGAATCCTCGGCATTAACATTACGAACAATATGGTTTTACTTTTAATTGGTAAATTGCATAAAATTATCTGGAATGTTCGTTGTGAAGTGGCAAAAAAAGATTGCAGTGCTCATATTGGGTCGTATGGATAAAAACTAGTAAATGCTAGGAAGTTTAAGCAAACAGTAAAAGCATTTACTTTGGAGTAAAAGCATTAAGGAAAAGCAAATGCTTGAATTCGTATGAATAAAAATTAGGTTTTACTGTTCAACATTTGCTAATTGAAATCGTAGTAAATGCTTCACACTTGTGGTTGAATGCATAGCCGAATAGTTTATAACAATAGGGACTACATTGTGTGTACGAAGAGACCCAAACAGGGGTGGTTTAATGAAATCTCATCATGGCTGATATGTATAGCAATAGTGATTCTGACCCTGAAAATCTGCACGATGAAGACAACTTATCTGCACCTGCAAATTGCAAGCAAAATCTTTTTGTGAAACTTGTAAAACGATACAAGGTGCTTCTTGCGAAGTCCCAGTTACCTAAAGTAAAAGCAGAGAAAGAGTGTGCACTCAATAAAATGGCGGTTGAGTATCAGCGCGCAACTGGCATCTCCCTGACAGACAAGCAAATCATGAAAAAGCTGAACAACATGAAGAGCGATGTGAAACTGAAGTCTGATGTGTCAAAGACAGGAAACAAACCAATAAAACTGAAGGAGTGGGAGAAATTGCTGCTGGACCTGATGCAGACGCAAGTTGTTCGGTGATCAGTGGAGTAAAATGTAAATGACCAATTATTTAAAAAAAAAAAGGGGGGGGGGCTATAACTTGTATATTCGGCCTGGAATTAAATGTAATTTTGTATGCTGGAATTATTTGTTACTATTTGACTGAAGAGATTTACCATTCTTTCAGGTGCCATACGTGTTGGCTTAGGTAACGTCTCTACACAAGATTTGCCCGGTCCATCCACATCCAATACGCTTATGAAGTCTCCGCCTCATAGTCACATGACAGAGAAGGAAACTGATGTGATTCCTTGAAGGCCCGTGAAAAAGAGAAAAACATCATCTCTTCCAGAAACAGAGGAAACTGAGGGACCCTCGACAGCTGAGCTACAGAGACTGGTTTTATTGGAGCAGCTGAAACTGATACGAATGCAGCAACAGCAGATAGGCCTGTCGGATTCAGACAGTGATCATTGAACATTTCTTGTAATATATTTCGAAGAAAACCTGTCACTTATTATTGTTTTTTAAAGGAGATATTCTGAGAGAATTTATTGTATACATTCTTTATTTTAATCGCCAACGTATTGCTTTTAATAAATGCCAAGACATTTACAAAATATTACATTTAATAGAAAAAAGGTATAAATATGTAGGCCCACGGTTTAAAAAAAGAAAACGACAAAAGAAGGTGAACAGAATACTCCATTTAATTCACGTTTTATGGGTCAATTACTTGTTTTTCCTTTAATTTGCGAAACAGAAAAGATGTTCTTGATTGTTTAAATGTGACTGAAAATAAATATTATTTATTAGCTGTACTTTAACACTTGACCAAATTGTTTTCTTCTCAGCTTAAATGCTTGTCTGAAAATCATAATAAAACAAACTTATAACATGTTATAATAATGTTATTTCGTAATTTGGGAAATGGATATAAACTTTGTAGTTTTGCTTGGGACTTGTAGTGACCTTCTTTGATTTTGCTATAACATAATCAACCAAAAGAAATACGTAAAATGGTAATTGTGTAATTCTTTTTCTAAGCGTTCTCATAGAGCATTTCTGAGATGGCTCTCCTCTTCCGTTGACCCCTCCTTCTTGTGCGATTTTCATTATCATCTTCATGACCACCTACCACATCGATGTCATCTTCTGGATATTCCATTACTGGGAAGTCAAATTCATCATCCAGATATTTGGCAACATTGTGAAGCATGAAGCGACAATTATAGCTGGAGCTTTCTCCAGAGAAAGTCGCACTTTGTACTGCATGATGGGAAATAAGCCAGGGAGCATAAGCCAGGGAGCAATACCGTAGCTTTTATCGGCTAAGAGAACTGCATCACTTCCAGATTGTTTCAAGTGCGCAGCCACAGGAGAGTTTCTCCAAATCCTACTGTCATGAACAGAGCCAGGCCAGGTTGCATCTACGCTTGTGAACATCTCATTTGCATTGCATGTTGCTTGCACATTTATAGTTGCCTGTCCTTTCCTGTTGACGTACTCATCCCCTTCTGGTGCAGATGGCTTGTTGATTTGCACGTGCATACAGTCAACTGCTCCAATGACAAATGGAATCTGAAATGGCCCCCTTGCCTGCCACATTTCCTGTGCAGATTGTATGTCAGCTGCAGTTTTGGGGAACTTGATCCACAGCTCTGCGTTTCTCATCATTTGTTTGAGAACAAGCGTAATCGTAGTGGACACGGTGCTCTGATGAATCCCAGCATCTTCTCCGACGCCAACTTGAAAACCTGGGTCACCAACATACCTTAGTAGAACCTCAAGTTGCTGCTTTGCAGTCAGTGCTCCCCCTCTTCGTTCCCCAGAATGTTCCAAGAAATGGTCGGCCATCCATGTTACATTTGGTTCCTCAAACCGGTACAGCTGCTTGTATTTTGACTTCCGACACTCCCTACTCTGAGCATAAACCTTTTCCTGCCGAATGACATTCATAAACGCTGTCATTTTGTAAACTAGTATTTGGTTCATCCTTTTCAGGGTTGCCTCGACCCAGCCTTGAAAATTGACTAGTAAATACTCCAAATCTGAAGCATTTACTCCGTTTTATTCATACCAAACGAAGCAAATGCTAATAGTCTAGCAAAAACTACAAAAGTAAAAGTAAATACTTTGTGTTTAGCAAATGCTTCCAGTAAAAGCATTTGCTTCATTTTTATTCATACAGATGCGAGTAAATGCTTAAAAATTGGTAGTAAAAGCAAATGCTAGTTTTTATACATACGACCCATTCATATACTTAAAGTGTATAAAAGAAACCTGAAGAAATTCATTCTTATGGAAAATAACAGATTGGGTATAGATGCTTTTAACCTGATTTATGCCAAAAATTGTGCTCTGTGCTATTATGACAAAGACAAACTTAAATTCACCTTTTGATTATAAGTCTTGCTTATTTTAGTTTTCGTGTGATCTTTTTACTGTTTATATATTTAACTTACAAATTGTCTCCCTTATTTAATATTTTACGTATGTACTTGTTTTTGTTCTAACTCATCTATTGTTATAAACTGTGTTTTGATTTGATTGAAATAAATGGAGTTGTATGACTCCAAAGGAATGAAGAAAAAAGAAAAAAAAGAAAAGAAAAAAAAAACCAATAATAATAAACTACTTGCAATGATGAAAGAACCAAATGGCTTTCTCCAAACTCGATGTGAACACATAGTGTCAGATGTACAAGTACTGCAAGAGCAGCATTTTATTAACATGGAGAGAGGGTTTCATGATAAACTGGCAAAATATGATTTTGTTCTCTCCAAAAGTGGAAAGCACCCTGGAAAGCTTGACCGGAATAAATGCTTAAATAGGCCTGTACGTCCTCTTGGCCATCATAATCAATACATTATAATTTGGGATAATGATGTAATTCCTTACCTTCAGTACAATTTAATCCAATGTAGCCATCTTGGCATGTACATGTTCCAGTAATTTCATTACAAGGTTGGTCGTCACGGCAAATACAAACTTGTGTACATATCTCACCATAGTAACCCACTGGGCATGGTGATGGTACTAAACAATGAAAACAGAACCAGATATGAATTTACCTGAAAAAAAATCTGATTATCATCACTCCCAACATGATTTCTCAGGGTGTCTCATATCATCACAACATTTACTCTAAGTATAATTTATACTTTGTTTCTGCGCCTTGAGCGCCCAGCAGGGTGGATGCGCGCTAAAAATCTTAATTATTATTATTATTATTACAAGTTTATGTGAGACCAATTCAGTTTTGAGAAATTGCAAAGGAAAGCAAAAACCACTTTTGGTATTAAAATGTCTGTAAACGCATCCATATTTTTATGAGATATGTATAGAAACATGTTTATACATTAAACAGCTAACCTGTGAAATTTTCAGTGCATTAGATTTTGTCGTTCACATGAAATAGTGAAAATGCATTCAAATTTATTGTCTCTATTGTATCTATTTAGGAAAGAGTACTCTTTCTTTTTCAAATTGGAAGTTACTCAACTTGTTTACAAAATATTATCACCATTGACAAAAATATTTCTGGTGAACATTAATACCATAATATCCTTTACACTATTAGTAAGTTTTACATTCAAATGATATTTTTTATTAACCAATTTCCTTTAAATTTGAGCCATGGCTAGGGCTAAAACACGAGTACACTTACTACCATTCTTACAAAAATATTGTTCCACGTCTTAAGTTTATTATGAAGATTTTCAAATTGCCAATACCTTATTTTTCTAAAATACATGTATAACCAACAAAATGCGAGTATAAATAATTGCAAATTCAGATATTTGGAGACACTTTACCCTGACAATTTGTTCCTTTCCAGCCTGGTGCACATCGCTGAGTGCAATAGTCCTCTGAACACGACGGATCATTACATTCACCGGTATCTTTCAAACATGTGATGCCAGGAGCACAGTGGCAAGTCTGAGAGCAGTACAGTCCAAATTTGTCTGATGAACACTCTATCGACAAAAGAATTTAGAAATTTGAGTGTCATTTAACTTTTTCAATATGCCATTTGTTGCTGATGAGTTTCTGAGCTATGCTAAAATTAGCTGCAAAGGCACTGAGCATCACATATTCCACATCATCTCATATATACATTGTATATACAAATTAATATTATGGAACGTATGCTAGTGCTGGGCAATTATTGCGTTAATCACACAATCCCGAGTAGTATTAATTAGTATTAAGTAGTATAAAGAGTAGTATTACAACTCTTACTACTCAAACACACAGGACTGCACATACAAAGACATAACAAAACATTACACAATAACACAAAAGCAATTGTGAAAAACAGAGATTTAAAAATGCTCGCAAAGTGCAGACAGAAGAGATTCAATGAGAAACCGCAATGAAAAAAGCTTGTGACCCACTGGCAGATAATCTATATTTATCTCACCCTCATTGCAGCGGATTCCCTGGTACCCTGCAGCACACGCACAGCCAAACGGGTCTTGAAGGCAAAAGAGTATTCCCATGCAGGCTTCACCATGGCGATCTTGACTACTTGTACAAAAAAGTGATCCACTCAGACCCCACACATTTCTTCCTTGGGCTGAAAATTGCATAAAACTAACAATTGATATCATTTCCACTTACCGAGGTAGCTACAGTATAAGCACTGTATGATTTGTATGCAGACAAAAAATCCATAAGCAACTTGGGTGGGACTTGAACCTACAACCTCCTGCTTACTAGTGCAGATGTCTTACTCTCTTCACCAATGAGCAACTGATGGCAACTGTTTTTTTTAATACAAATTATGAATGCTTTTCCACCTTTTTTCATCAGTTAGACTCCTCATTGAGCTTAAACTTTCACAAGTCAGTTGTGCAATGTATATCTTGATTCAAAGAAAGTAAATATACTCATAGAAGCAGTTTTGTCAATATGTACATTCTCTTTTATACATGCTGAAAACTAATTAAGGTGATACTGGGTGCCTATCACTCCAAGAATGAGATGAACATAATAAGGCAATAAAAAGTTACACCTGTCTTTACTGCAGGATAAAGACAGAGGGGTCATGGCCACGGTCAAACTATTATTCCCATGCCATCTCGATTTTGTTTTCAACATGTTAACATCATAA
Organism: Zoroaster sp. YZ-2022; assembly: GCA_029582265.1. NCBI lineage: Eukaryota > Metazoa > Echinodermata > Asteroidea > Forcipulatida > Zoroasteridae > Zoroaster > Zoroaster sp. YZ-2022. Next base: position 14,119,840 of record CM055825.1, on the reverse strand, counting down.
TGAGCCATATAGGTTGGTAAAATTCTTGTGTCGAGTGATAAACAATTGATTTAATTTTGCCCTACACCGACGTGTGTACAGCACTGCATGCTTTCCGAGTGTCTATGAAAAACTTCACAGGCGACTCGGGCGGGATTCGAATGCACGACCTCCTGCTTACTCGTGCAGACGTCTTAACCTCTCGACCACAGAGCTTGCCCGATGACGATTGGCCGGCTAGAATCCTATATAGCTACGGGTTCTGCGATAGACATAGGTTGGTGAAATTCTTGCATCGGGTGATAAACAATTGATTTTATTTTGCCCTACACTAATGTGTGTACAGCACTGCATAATCAGTGCTTTTCGAGTGTCTGTGAAAAAGCTTGCCTGATGAAGATTGGCCAGCTCGAATCCGATATAGCAGTGGGTTCCGCGATAGATATAGGTTGGAACCCGCTGCCTATACAGGCAGCGGGTTCACTCGGAAAGCACCGAGTATGCAGTGCTATACACACGTCGGTGTAGGGCAAAATTAAATCAATTGTTTATCACCCGATGCAAGAATTTCACCAACCTATATCTATTGCGGAACCCACTGCTATATAGGATACTAGCCGGCCAATCATTGGGTAAGCTCGGTGGTCGAGAGGTTAAGACATCTGCACTAGTAAACAGGAGGTCGTGGGTTTGAATCCCGCCCGAGTCGCCTGTGAAGTTTTTTAACGTCAGACATTCGGAAACAACTGAGTATGCAGTGCTATACACACGTCGGTGCAGGGCAAAATTAAATCGATAATGACACTGAATTCACAAAATGAGAATGTATGGATGAAATAAATATATACATTTCAAAAGGCTACAAAGCACTTCAGCCATTTTGCTACCATCACTAATTTGCTAGCAAGAACTACAGCCGTCAAGTTTCAGTGTGCCCTTTTCTATTGTATTGTCTGGGCCAATCACCACCAGAGGGCACCATAACGTCCTGGTGGAGCTTGTATCCAGACAGATGCCCCTGCTGGTAGATTGGGAGACCCATTCCTGAGTGTATTCTCAAAGTGACAGTTCAGAAATGTGCCACAAATAAGCATGCTGTTCATTTTTTTAATTTTTTTATTTATATTTTTTAAAATAATGTTTTTATTTTTTTATTATTAATAAAATGCCTATAGCTAACGGATAAGAAGAGAACTTGTATTGGAGTTGACTGTACTTGGCTGTGAACCACATAGATAAAACCATACTACACTATATGCTTCAAGCCATTATAACACAATTGGCAATGTTGACAGAACTGCTTCTAAAGGAATCTTACTTTTTTGAGTCAATAATAATATTTCATTCTTATATAGCGCATTTCACATAATGTCCCAATGAGCTTTACATTCAAGATATACATTATACAATAAACCTGTGAAAGTTTCAACTTGACAATATATTTGTCCCCAGAGAACAAAACTTCAGTTGGAAATTAACAAATGTTACTAAAATGATAATATCTAATAGATTTCAAGGGTATATGAAATTTAGAATGTCAAGTAAACAACAAATTGGCTGCTTAATTAGCGGATCTATGAAATTGGGCCTTGTATGATGATATGGTTGCTTACCAATATGACAGTTTGAACCACTGAAGCCTGGTGGGCAAATACAGAGGCCAGACTTGTCGTCGCAAACACCGCCATTATAACACACTGGGCATGTGTTCTGACAATCGCTGGAGAGTCCCCACTTATTACTTGTACAATCTAAGCAAAAAAACAAACAAGTGATTTCATGATATCCAATCTACTAAAATGTTATCAGAAGTGTAAGTATGCATGCATATCACCACATCAATGCAACTATGTAGTTCAGGATATTAAGATGAAAGAAGTGCTATATTGCAAATACCATTCCACATTTTTAAAGAGATTATGTAATTAGGAAACCAAACAACATAAGTTTTATTATATCAACCTAAGGTAAAACATTGTAAAAAGTCAGAAAGAGGAGCTGTTTATTCCGGTGGACCTTTTCTTAATTCGAGACAAAAGAGGTTCTGAAAAAGTGACTTTTTACACCATTTAACTGTGGATTTAGGTAATAAAATGTATTGTGTTTAGTTTCATTATGACATAATATGTCTTTCGAAATGATAAAAGGTCAATTAATAATATTTGCTAAGAGCCCCACTATAACCATTGATGCACAAATCAGGTTTGTTTAATATGAGCCAGAATGGTGCATCTTTTAAAACTCCTAGTGCTAGGCTAGATATAACCATTTTTCACCATACTTATTGTGCAAGTTCAACATTGCAGCTGACATGATGATGATATGATTACCTGTTATATTTTTTCTAGAGCCAAAGTAATCCTGGAAGATCAACCATGCATTTTCTGTTGCAAATTTCGGACTTGAAACTTAGACTAAAACTCTACACCGAGGACTCGCGCCTTGAGTGCCCACCAGGGTGGATATGTGCGCGTTACAAATCTTTATTATTATTATTATTATGTATGAAGACTTGAATACAAGTCTGGTGTACATAACTGTAATTTTGAATGGACCGACAGTACATGTAGGTGTTTTAAGGTCGCATTTGTTATTAAACAAGGAACAATATAAACTTAGGATACATTCAACATACATGTAACAGTTGTAACTGATATTGATAAATGTGAGCAATAACATTTCAATATATACAAAACAGAAATACAGTAAATGCACGCTTCAGATAAAAATGTTGACGATAATCAAATCTTTAAAAAAGAAATGAAATAAAAGAGTAAAAAATGTTTAAAAACAAATTACTTCTAACAATAAGTCGTAAGATAGCATGGACTCCTTCTCCTCTGCGATCTGATTCATGACATTCATATACTCCTGCATCTGCTGGAGTAACCTGTCTTATATATGGTGTCTGGTTACCGTCCCAATCACTTATCTCTGCTGTGGAATTTCTCCATCGCAGGCCTGAGGGTACTCTTGATGGGAATGTAACTCGTAGGGAAACTGAATCCCCTACACTGACTGTGATTGTCTGTCGCTCTGGGAGAATAACCGCTGTGAATTGAAACAAAACAAACACAAGAGGTTTAAATAAATTAAAAAATAAAACAAGGAAAGGTTATCACTTGCAAATTGAAACTGAATGCTGCACTATCTATCTGAGAGCATTTCCTCCTCCTCACTGACTTGGGTCTATTCCTGCCGCTAGCGAAGCACACACAACCCTAATTATTAATTGCCTATTGCAGTGCTGGCAGACAAGACAACTGATTCTAACTGCAAACCACAAATCCCCCAACAAGAGAATCTATTCGAACAATTAGGGGACAGTCCTACTTTGGTTCAAAAGATAATACATGTGCTTTGTTATAATTTCAATTTTAACCACAGCTATTTAGATCCAACTTCCCTGAAAGCAACAAGAAAGCTGGTCTTGGAATTACTCATAAATGACCTGAATACAACCATTTGCAACTTGGCCACACATAGGGCTGTGCGTTTTCGGTTATTTCGGAAACCGGATACCTGAAATTGGAAATCTTCAGATACTTGGGTACCCGTAAACAATTTTGTAAAAACACATAACACACATAACCTGAATGTATAAAATTACTAATACGAACACAAGTTCCAAACAAAAGCTGGTAAGTCTGTGAGAGGATGTCGGCAAATGTTACTTCTAAAGTCTTCATCTTAGTTTTCTTCATGTTGTTAGCTTGTGTGGCTTAAATGTTCAGTCGGAATTTTAAAAAGTCATTTATGGGTAATTGGAACCAAAAAATGGAACTGAAAAATGGAACCGGGTAATGACATTTCGGTCGGGTGGATCCCCGGCACAGCCTTAGCCACACCCTAAGACAACCAATATGGAATTTTGTGTAGCAGTTTATGTCTTAATATTTCGCCCGTTGAGTTTAGAAGGGATTGGACATTGTTTTAAGGGGCGGTACATCATTGGTAATTGAGCAGATCATCTTCAAGTATAATTGGTGCAAAGTTGACACAAGTATCACTCACCCTGAGAAAAAATTCTGTCTGAAATGCTTTAGTACCTTGAGAAAAAAAACGGATTGTTAGTTTTAGTAGCAAATTATTTTGTTTATAGCCCTGTTCTACAGTGGCAACATATTTTAGTAGCTATTTATGCTTATAACAGCTCTGTTCTATAGCGACAAAACATTTTAGTAGCGAAATATAATAAATCATTCTCTCAATTATAATGCATTATCGATCAGCTTTGTTCTCTGGCAAAATATTTTAGCAGCAACTTATGCTTGGAAGAAGAAGAAGAAGAAGAAGAAGAAGAAGAAGAAGAAGAAGAAGAAGAAGAAGAAGAAGAAGAAGAAGAAGAAGAAGAAGAAGAAGAAGAAGAAGAAGAAGAAGAAGAAGAAGAAGAAGAAGAAGAAGAAGAAGAAGAAGAAGAAGAAGAAGAAGAAGAAGAAGAAGAAGAAGAAGAAGAAGAAGAATTCACATTTATAAAGCGCATTCTGTCTATGACAAGACCCCAAAGCGCTGTACATGTACATGCATAACTACATAATATGTAAATACAATTACAAAGCATGAAAAATACATAATATGATGAGAAACTTGGATAGCAACTGAAATGCCTGCCCGTTTGAGTTCAGTCGTCTGCCACCACGTTTCCCACGATGGCGCCAACGCTTTCTGTGCAAATTTTTCTTACGCACCAATATTGGCTTAACATGATGGTGAGTCAAGCATGGCTATCAAAGAAGATTGAGGGAATCAAGGTCTTGACATGTTTCAGTTGTCGGTGGACATTCAGTATACACAGTACATAGCCTTTGCAAATAGAGTACTGAATACATTTTACAGCTAGAGTCACAGATGACTGAGATGAGTTGAATAGGCAGTGATCCATTTCCATAGTTGTGAGATACTTGACCAGCACAGGTACAATGGGATTACAAGTTCCAATCAATGGATTAAGAGGCTTGCAAACCATGATCACTCCACTGGATACTGTTAGTATATGTCCAATGTACAGTACCTCTATTTTGACACAGGAATGATATCAAAAATGTCCAAAAACAGAGAAATGCATAACTGTTTCTGTCAATGAAGTCTATAGTAATAATCCATAAGATAAACCATTCCACCAGTATAAAAATTCAAACAGAATTGTGAGCTAAATCAGTTGAAATTTATTGAATATTAGAGAGCCTGTGAGAGCAGCCACCAGGCACCACACTTACATACTTGAACGCTCTGAACGCTCTATAGTGGCAAAACATTTTCGTGGTTATTTATGTTTATGGCAGCCCTGTTCGATAGTGACAAAACATTTTAAGAGCAAATTATAATAAATCATTCTCATATGGCGCATTATCGATCAGCTTTGTTCTCTAGTGGCAAAACATTTTAGTAGCAAATTGAGCTTTTGCCATTACAGCTCTGTTCCGTAGTGGCAAAATGTTTTAGAAGCAAATTAAATACAAAAGTTTAGACATGCTTACCATTGTCATTCAAAGTTACTGTTGTTATTCTCTCGATCTTTGCCCCTGTGTTTATCTCGCAGTAGAAGACACCAATTCTATACAGACAAGATGAATCAGTACTGCCACTACAATAACATCCACCACTGGGACACTTCATACTTTGTCTTACAAAAGGGTATCTAGTATTATCTGATATAGAAGGTACACAGGATGTGCATGACGGCAAACTAGTACCACCGGGGCCTGTTCTTACTTCCCGACCAAAAGAAACCTCAGCATTTCTTATGTCGTCGTTTCCTTTGTAGCCACCAAGAAATTGATTGTTAGCAGAACTGGCAAGAACTGGGTGAAGATTAATGCATGTGAAATCCACAAGTTCACCTGTAAAGAAAAAATAATTTAAAAAATAAAAATTCATCATTCATAAATGCCCACGACAGTTTAGACAATCCTACTGGACACAATGTAATCATGTGGAGGTGTATTAACAGATGGTAAAGACATAGCTTATCAAAATCAGAGCAGCGTGTATGGGCCAGCTGTTTGCCAACTGTTTTGTGTGTGGTCAGCTCTGTCCTTATTGTTCGTGACTATTCCCAAACCGATCATTAACCTGTGGTAAAGACCACACGACAAACTTTTTATTCCCATATTAGTGGCAATCTAATTCACACTACAAACTGTTCACCAGGGTTGCCGTCACTTCTCGCTCGCACATCTGCTTCTCCAGCATTTGACCCCAAGAAACATTTACAGATTCACCCAGGTTAGATTTACCCAGGCTATATCTCCAGAGTTTGCTTTTCAAGGGATAGCTTTTCAAGGGATAGCTTTTCAAGGGATAGCTTTTGAAGGTCTTTTGTAGGTCCATCATAAATTAATTTAATTAATTCTGAGTAAAATTGATTTGTTTTAAACATTTTGTGCGAAGAAAACATGTTGACACAAGCTATATGATGAAAATTAGGATACATTTTCACAGATTTTTCATATGAAATAGCTGTCTTTTTTGACGTACTGCAAGTTTTTTTGTGAAAAATAACATGCACAGATATTGAGATATTGCCCGTGACATCGTGTGGTTATTCCGAGTTAAAAATATATACTCCTAAATTTTTTTCTGCACGAATTCCACACAAATTAAATGGCATTTTGCATACAACCAACTACATGTGTTTATGCCACACTATTTGGCAGCCTATCTTTGTGACTGTGTCTCAGTGCGGGGCCATGATTGGCATGTGTGGACAGGATGAACATTAGGAAGTTCATTTGTAATGTCTATTCCGAATATCTTCAATATTCGACTCTTCACACATATACTGTCAGTTTTCCCTTTATTTTGGGCAACATTCTTTATGTTTCTGTTCCAACAGACTCAGCAAAGTACATGTACATCTAATAACCGTGTCGTGTTGATCCACTATGGCCTCTAAATTTGTTACCTTTGAAGGAAAGACAAAAATCAAAGTAACAAAATTATTTTAGGGAACTTGGATTTGATATGTTAAATTTTGATTTTTGTTTTTCCCTGCTTCATGAAAAGTTGCATTCTCAATGGTACGACCATGTGCTGGAAAAAGGTAAAATATATGGATCATGTCAAGATTCTCTGGGACTTCAACATCCAGACAGATCATGTTATAGAACAAAGACGGCCGGATGTTGTTGTCTTGGATAAGCATGAGAAGATGTCATCTTATCGATATAGCTATGCGGGTAATAGTAGATAGAGTAGCATCGAAGGAGAATAAGAAGGTACAGAAATATGAGATTTAGCGAGAGAACTCCGCAAGCTGTGGCAAGTCAAGGTGAAGGTTGTTCCTGTGGTAGTGGGAGCAATAGGTGCAATCCGTGTTGGAGAAACATAAGGAGATAGGAACATCTGTTAGAGTGGAATTACTACAAAAAGCGTTACTCTTAGTGTATAAGTTTTGAGGCTTTGCATGGTGGAATATCGATATCGTTTCGGTTTGCGGTAACACCATGTGTTTATCTCAACTAACGTGAAGCTGAGATACAGGTTCTGAAAAGAACCGTATTTGGACATCGAGACTAATACTAGTAGCACTACTACTGAAGTACAAGGCTAATAATACATTTTCCCTTCAGTTGATGGTGATTATTTGACCAACAATCTACTTTATACGGTACATCTCTGCAACATTGGGCCAAACTGAGCACAATTGATAAATAATGTGACAGAAATAAAAATGCAAACAACAGAAGGATATAGATGTAAATAATTAGATATAGATGCAAATAATTACAGTCACAACAGAAATCTTCCATGGAGTGGCTTTTAAACAAAACTTTAAGTATTAAACTTTACTACATAAAAGCATTCACATCACTGTACACACTATATGTGTACATATTAATGTACATGTACATTAGATAGAGCTATTAATATAGCTGGCTTAAGGATCACGCATGGTACTTTGTGTCTTCCTTCACAAGATCTTGTGAAACAAATTTTAGTGTACCAACGGTATTGGATACAACTGAGCACGAACGAAGTGCTTCCAACTGCTCCACCAAGCAAAAACGAAGTTGTTTACACATGATCTACAAGTTACAGCAACTTTCCAACTGTTAACTTTTATGAATGGATACTAATATAATGCGCCTTGAGCACCAGTTTGGTGGATATGTGCGCTATATAAGCCCACATTATTATTATTATTATTATGTAATTCATTAGAAGACAACAATTTTGCATAATAACAATTTTTCCATTGGTAAGAGACCAAGACAAGACCGAGACCACAAGGAGTCGAGATGGCTAGATCAACAAAAAGTTGTCTCGAGACCTACAACACTGGGAGGTCAATATTTTCCCATCATAGCTGACCTGTACACAAAGGATATGGAAAGAGCTGCAGCAGACAACAAAATGGCTGCTGTCCAAATAAGTTGTGGACACAAGAAAAAGCTAAAAGTGAAGTTTGTTTGGGAAAGGTTAATGTTTCTGTAGAAAAAAGTGCAGGTATGACTGATAGTGAGATCTTTCCTCTATAAATAACAGGCCTTCACTTTGTGTAAATTTATTGTAAAAGATGCCCTCTCTGCCAAATGTATCATGATGATCAATGGTCCATCAATGTGTGAAGCACACCGCCCCATGAATTATGCCGGTATAGATACTAATTTGACCACATCGATTATCACCCATCCATGCAAGAAGTAGAAATACAACCCGGAAGTGAGCTGATATTTTAAAAGCAATTTCTTTAAAATATACTCGATCAGAAATAAAGCTAGAAGCTGTATGAGGTACTATGAAAGTTGCTATAACAAGCAGCATTTTCTATAATGAAAATACAAATATTATATCTATGCCATGACAATAGACGATTCTATGACATCATCATGATTTCGGTGAAAGTTATACATATTTCCTTCCTCCATGTTTAAACAGAGAGGAAAATACAGTCAGTGTGAATCACACTTTGAGCATTTTTCGGAAAGAGTTGTGGCATGTCTGTGGAAGTAGCTTTGTTGGGGGATTTTGGATTTTGAATATTAGCACGGAAATGGTTGTAAATCACCTCGTAATACTTCATCTACAAGGGTACACTCAGTGACAAGGATGCACAAAAAGGGGAAAGAGCAAAATTTGCAGTTTTTGTACATGCATTATTTTCAAAAGGGGGGGGCAGATGACCCCTCCTTGTCAACATTCTTGAGTTAATGATTTGCTCCGCCCCCCCCCCATTCAAAATTCCTGGCTACGCCTGTAATACTTGGTCCTGAAAACACTGATATTGCATCAGTGAATGCCTAGCATCCAAAATTCTGATATTTTCTAATCCCACCTTAGTCCTTATAAATGTAACAAACTTTCTTAACTTTTTTTCATTGCTGTGCATATAAATTTACCAAACATTTTTTGCGTGCCCCCTTTTTTGGGCAGTGTGCCCCCTGTTTTACAGTGCACCCCCTTTGTGTTGAGACCCTGGATCTGCCCCTGTGTCATACTTACTTCCCTCCTGGGTTACGCGATAAACTGGAGTGCTGAGAGGACCCTTACCCATCGCTGTTTCGGCTTGAACCTGCATATAAGTTATCAAGAACACAACTCATCATTCTCTCCAAAGATTTAAAGCAAGGTACAACACTGGTAATGTTAGCAAAACTGCTTTTACGAGAATGCTTACTCTCTTTGAATCAAGAAATATATACATTATAAAACAAGAAAAATGTAGTCACACTGGTAAAATGGTAAAATGTCTGTAAATGCATCCAAACTCAATAAGAATCCAGAAAGATGTAGAGAAACAACCTGTTAAAGTTTCAACTTATTTTATTGTGTCATTAACAAGAAAATATTTAGGTTGATGAAATTCTTGCATCGGGTAATAAGCAATTGATTTAATTATGCCCTGCACCAACGTGTGTATAACACTGTATACTCAGTGCTTTCCGAGTGTCTGTGGAAAAAAATTCCCACGACCTCCTGCTTACTAGTGCAGATGTCTTAACCTCTCGACCACCGAGCTTGCCCGATGACGATTGGCTGGCTAGAATCCTATATAGCAACGGATTCCGCGATATTTATAGGTTAATGAAATTCTTGTGAAAATAGTGAAAATGCATTAAAATTGTTGTGTGCATGCATTATTATGTGGGAACAGATCACAGCTGTGATCCCTTTCAAATTTGTAATGAGCATGACAGCCTAATTTCTCAGAATGTAAGTTTTAGATTATAATTCAATGATTTTGTTATCAAAGGTGTACATGCTCTTTAACAAGAAAAAAGTGAAAATACATTCAAATATTTAGTATTCTTTCTACCATGAAATTAAGAGTACTCTTTCTTTTGTTTAAACTGTAAATTATTACACCACGTTTCACAATGCAATTCTACTATTTGGTTATATTTTAACATAACATTAAAATCTGACCATTTGGTTATTTAAGAATTATTTCTTGTATGTTTTTGTAATTTGACTTCCTCAAAATCAACACTTCATTCCAGCTCAATTACTCAGAAAGGATCTAAAAGAAGAAATACATTTCTCTATATATTTCAAGGAAATAGTGCAAGTACAGATTGGAAGATTAAGAACATAAAAGTTTTTATAGATTGGTGAAAACATAAAAGTTTTTGTTTGTCTGTTTGTCTATGGGACTTGGCTGTCAGCTAATGTTCATGTATGTTTAAAAAGGTTAGCCCCCCCCCCCCCCTTATTCAGACATATCACAGCCTAATGAGAGCATTAACTATTCAAAGCACTATTTTTGTCAGGTCAGAATATCCCTGGTGTAACGATAGTTGGTCTAGCACCCTTTGTCGACCTGTCTTAAGGGGTGCCTTTAGTCTTCTTTTAATGGATGTTAATAAATACGCCTCAGTTCACCAATAGCCAGAGAACAATCACTCTTAATCAAGTGTCATCCTTAATAGAACTATAGAAATATTACATGGTGTCAGAATTGGAAACCTTCTCTCCCCCTCTACACGCAAAGATTCGCGACATTCACGGATTTTGACATTGTTTTCGCTCAATTTCGGCGACCTACCGCACTTCGATAGTGCCATCATTCAATGTGGGACGAACTCAACGTTACATGTACACATCGCGTGTGGATGACTTTATTAATGGTGCTTTGTAAACTGAATGGACACTAGGTTCTCTGTTGCTATGTATGTAGATCCGAGGTTAGCACTAAATAGTTTTGAAAGATAAGTTTACTGGAATTTAATGGCCATAATCGTCTCTTTGCACAAATCAAAAACTGGACTTGCTACTAGTCTTCCAGAGAGATTGTCCATATAGCTAATTTTACATTTAGCTAATTTTGCATTTTATTTTATACTATTGTAGTTTAACTGTAGTTGATATTATGACTACTACGGTGTTAACTCCAACACATATACCACTTCCACCTCCATTGCAGGTGACTGATGATCTGAAAGCTAACTGGAAAAAGTTTAGGCAGCTGTGGGACAGCTATGAAATTGTAACTGCTATCGTGGACAAACCCGACAGAATTCGGGTGGCCACATTCATCACTGCTATAGGCAGAGATGCACTCGATATTCACAACAACCTCCCGTACAAACTGAGGGAGGATAGACTAAAAATAGAAACAATCCTGAAACTCTGGGAAGAGTATTGTAAAGGCAAGACAAATATAATCTATGAGAGATATTAGTTCAATAAAAGTTGATGAGCGTTTTGATCACTATTTGGTTCGATTGAGGGAGTTAGCATCGACTTGCAATTTTGGGAATCTTTCCGATGATCTCCTCAGAGATAGAATAGTGTGTGGTATAACTGATAACACTTTGCGTAAACGACTGCTTCAAGAATCGAGCCTCAACTTAGATAAGTGTGTTATATTATGTAAAGCTGCAGAGGCCACAGTAACACACATGCAAGCCATGAAATTGACAAAAACAGACGAGTCTGTAGAAGTAAGAGTTGTAAACCAAAAGCAAAAAAATGCAAAGAAAGAATTCACAAACAACTGTCGATATTGTGGTAGTCGATATTGAGTTAGTGAAAACCAAATGCTCTGCATATGGTAAGACATGTACAACTTGCGGAAAACCGAACCATTTTTCTCAAAAGGTGCTGGCAAGGTGCTCCGAGTCAAAAAAGAGTGCCCAAGTCTAAAATGAAAGGGAGGACAAGAGTCCATGCACTAGATGAAGATACTGAAGATATTGATTTTGATTCGGATTTTGAGGTCATGACAGTAGATGTGATAGGAAAAATTGAAACTGTGGAAGACAAAGAACGCAAAAAATACCCAAATAAGATCATGGCAACATTTTTAATCAATGGCCAAAGGATTAAGACGCAAATAGACTGTGGTGCAACATGCAATGTGCTATCTCGGAAGTACTTACACGTAGGCATAAAGGTAGAAAAGTCAAAGAACACACTGACACTGTATAACAATCAAGCAACCATTCCTGTTATTGGCACTGCCACTGTACTACTAGTGAAACCTAAAAACATGCAGGAGTACAAGGTGGCCTTTGTGATAATTGAGAGACAAAGCACACCACTGGTTGGATCGCGCACTGCCCAACAGTTGAACTTGATACGCGTACAGCATCACAATATCGCGGTGATCAACGAATCAGGCAGACTTCAAACCCTAGTTGCAGAAAACCTATTAAACTCGAGCATTGACGTCAAGAAAGCCTGTCCAGATGTGTTCCAAGGACTTGGTCACATGCCAGGGACTGTGCATCTCCAACTTGATAAATTGGCTACACCAACTGTAATGCCACCAAGGCGAGTTCCAATCGCACCCAAAGATAAACTGAACTGGATCGCATGGAGGAGCGACAAATCATCATGAAGGTTGTGGAACCCACTGACTGGGTATCAAGTTTGGTAACTAGGTAAAATTTGTAGCTTTGCATGGTGAGGATGATATAGAGAGATGTGAATTCACTGAGTATTGTTCCCTGAAGAACTGGTGGCACAACTCGACGTTTCGATCAGAGCATACTGATCGAAATGTCGAGTTGTACCACCAGTTCTTTTCAGAACTAATTACTACTCAATTGAGATTCCACATGGTGTCACCGCAATTAGTCTTAAGTTTGGTAACTGTTAGCAAACCAAACGGAAAAATGTGAGTTTGCATCAACCCCAAGCCTCTCAACAGTGCTCTCAAACGGGGGCATTACTCACTGCCAGTGATTGACGACACCACAAACCACTGGTTGCTATCACACGCAAGCCACTCAGTGCCCAAAAGGCTGCAGCGTCTTCTTATCCGTTTGAACCAGTATGATGTAGAAATCAAGTACAAACCAGGACCAGAAATGTACTTGGCTGACACACTGTCTTGCGCATACCTCCAACAAACGGACAGATCATCCACTGAAATTGCAGTGGAAAGTATCTACATGGCAAACTTTCTACCACTCTCTAAGCAACGACTTAAATTCAACATGCAACATCAAGTGACTCAACACTACAGCTGGTCATGCAGCAAATCACAGTAGGGTGGCCAGACACAGTGCATGAATGCCCACCCGAAATACATGCATGCTTCAATGCTCGAGCCGAACTGACAACTCAGGATGGCATAGTCTTCATCAAAGGCTATCGCTGTGTCATACCCAAGAACCCGAGAGCAGACATACGAAAACGCCTTCATGCTGCTCATACCGGCATTCAAAGCACTCTTACACAATGAACAACACCCTGAAAATACCCTGAAAATCTGTTTTGCCATGAAATAACAGTTCAGTGTAATTTCACAGCAATTTCACGGCAAATTCACGGCTCTCTCGAGAATTAATGAGCTGTCCCAAAACTGCCATGAAAAGTTTATGGCATTTTCACAGCGTTTTCACGCCGAAGGAATCCCAAGAGTATTTCATGGCATTTTCATGGTGTTGTGTCATCGTGAAATTGCCATGAACTATTTATTTTATGGTAAAACAGATTTTCAGGGCATTTTCAGGGTAAAGTTATTCATAGTGTTAGACGGGCCAGAGAATACATTTATTGGCCTGGAATGAACCCAATGTACAAACCCAAAGAGCCACTGATCAGCCATAAAATTCCTCAAAGACCATGGAAAAAATTAGGCTGCAACACATTCACACTTGGAAACCATGACTACTTATGCTCGGTTGATTATTACTCAGACTATTTCGAAATCGACCCACTACCTGGTAGCAAAGATGCCACCACCATCAAGAAACTGAAAAAACACTTCTCCAACTACGGAATACCAGACACTCTTCAGTCAGATAACAGACCAACCTTCAACTCGCGACAATTTGAAAATTTTGCCACCCACGGATTTGACCACTCGACCAGTTTCCCCTGAATACCCGCGAAGTAATGGAAAAGTTGAAAACGCTGTCAAGATCGCCAAGCGTCTGATTAACAAAATACACTCACGGTGACTTCTACTTAAACCTACTTAGTAGCTCACCTGCACAGCAATTCCTTGGTCGGCGCACTAAGACTGACATCCCAGTAGCCAGCAAATTACTTGAACCTAAAATCATGCAAGATGTTGTTGCCATTAAAACCCAGAAACAGGCCAAACAGTCATAATACTACGACAGAAATTCCACATCACTTTCCCCTCTGTGTGAAGGAGAAATGGTGTGATTTAAACAAAAATGTGACAGCAAATTGTGGCAGAAAGCATAGGTTCAGAAACAAGTTGGCATCTGGTCATATCAGATAATCACTGAAGACGGTCGCAAGTATCGGCGCAACAGACAACATCTGTGAAAGAGTGTGAAAATATTCATCAAAATGTCACAAACTGCAACAATACCCCTACACGACCCATAAGTAACTCCACAAACAAGCCCTATTGAGACAGCATTCAAACGTAAGGGTTCGCAGCAACACATCCCTTCACATGCTACTTACAACAATACCAAAACAGTCAGTTCACCAAGACAGAACCAACCATCTTGAGAAGCAACAGAATCCGTTCAACCCCAAAATATCTGGAACAGTACATCACATAATAAGAACTCATGGACACTGAACTCTTGAAAGATAAGACGCAGTTAAAAAAAAAAATAATAATAATAAGTTCTTGTTTATAGTTCTTATAATTATGTTAACAGTTGTTATTGTTGTAGTTCTAAGGTAATTAAGTCTTTAAGAAACTAATTCTTTTCCAGAAAGGAAAGGTGTAACGATAGTTGGTCTAGCACCCTTTGTCGACCTGTCTTAAGGGGCGCCTTTAGTCTTCTTTTAATGGCCGTTAATAAATACGCCTCAGTTCACCGATAGCCAGAGAACAATCACTCTTAATCAAGTGTCATCCTTAATAGAACTATAGAAATATTACACCTGGTAAATAGCATGCACAATTGGCTCCAATTGTCAACTGGCAACCAGGGAGTTTTCAGTGTTCAACTTACAGAATGGCAAATGAAAATCTCCTTTTTTCAGGTAGCAAAACACGAAATACTAAATGATAGGTGCAGCAAAGTGTTCCAAACCATAAGACAAGGTATGATATTTGTAAAGATGTGAGTGATTACGACTTACTATCATTCATGTATAAAGTATGCAAATTTATGGGTTGTACCTGAATGGAGAAATTTGCATCTGATTCAAGGCCAGTCAGCTCAAGTTGAAGTATTTCCTGATCCAGCCCGTCGGTTACTGTCTCTGTCTCACTAGGGTAACTGTCCCGTTCTTGTGTGACCTTAAAGTATAACACATAGTAAGCTATGATGATGCCCTGTGGTGGGTCAGGACGCTGCCATTCCACGGTAATGGAGGTTGCATCTCCGCTGGGTGTCCTTATCACTGTCACTTGAGATGGTTCTGAGTTGAAAGAATCACTCATTAATTAGTGTCAATCACTTATTACTTTCCTCGTATAACACCTACTCTTTTTGTTAAAGGCAAGGTACAACATTGTTAATTTCCAATTTATCAAGTTAACTAATGATTATCTAAAACCTTACTTGGAGTAAAGTTTCCCCCGTTTTTGTACAGTGAAGCCCCTTTGTGTTGAGACCCTGGATTTGCTCCTGTGTCATACTTACTTCCCTCCTGGATTATGCGATAAACTGGAGCGCTGAGAGGACCCTTACCCACAGCTGTTTCAGCTTGAACCTGCATGTAAAATATCAAGAACACAACTCATTCTCTACAAAGATTTTAAAGCAAGGTACAACACTGGTAATGTTAGTAAAACTGCTTTTACGAGAATGCTTACTCTCTTTGAATCAATATATATAAAAAACAGGTAATGAGCAGAGAAAAATTGGCTGATGCCGGACTCGAACCCGCGACCTCTCGAATACCGTACGAGTGCTCTACCAACTGAGCTAACCAGCCCCTATGTTAAAGACCATATTTCCACCGGTCCTCTTCAGGACCACATCTTCTCAAAAGAGAAACCTCATGCCACTTGTCTACTCTATATATTATCCATTTAATATAATACAAATATAAAAGTATATATTATTTGATAAACAAATATCTCCCGGCTATGGCACAAAGGAAATTTACGAAAGAAGCAAAATGTTCACAATCAAAACGAAAATTGAAACGATTTTCACCTGAACGCTCAAATAAAACCAAACAGTACCATATTAGTCAAATGACTACACTAGCAGAACTAAGCGAACAATTCATCACAAACCTATCTACAGCAAAGCCATCTCAAATTGAGAAAATTGCCCTGGGTAAAGGTTTAAACTTCGTTCCAACATCTGCTAAACCAACCCGTTCTACTCTCCTGAGTGATCAATATCTTCCAAAAAAAGATTGAGAATTGCATAACCAATGCATAACTAAACTTCCAAAAACCCACTGGCAAACCAAGCCAAACTCATTCACAAGGTAAACCGAAAGGTGTGCAAAACATGAAAGTACCACTGGTTTTCTCAACCACCTATATTCCGTTCATTAACCACAACGATGTGAATCAAGCAATAAACAAACACTGGCCGCTGATACAACAAAACCCACAACTCTCGGAAATATTTCCGAAACAACCCTTTGCTGCATTCAGAAAGACCTTAATGTTTTGCTTTCCTTATTAGAGGAACAAATCACATAAAAACAACGAACTCTCTCACTCAAATAAAACGGAAACATTCAACTGTTTGATGAAAACATCATTTCTATGTCTTACAAGACAGGAGACAACCCGGCTCTTCGGAACCATTACATGCAACTGATGATTGCCGAGTAAGGCATGAAAGCTTGGCTATTGCTACGAAAGGATATAAAAATATGCTGTCTCTTCTACACATTTCCCCATCTACATCCCTTCACATGCTACTTACAATACCAAAACAGACAGTTCACCAAGACAGAACCAACCATCTTGAGAAGCAACAGAATCCGTTCAACCCCAAAATATCTGGAACAGTACATCACAAAATAAGAACTCATGGACACTGAACTCTTGAAAGATAAGACGCAGTTAAAAAAAGAAAAAAAAGAAAAAAGTTCTTGTTTATAGTTCTTATATGTTAACAGTTGTTATTGTTGTAGTTCTAAGGTAATTAAGTCTTTAAGAAACTAATTCTTTTCCAGAAAGGAAAGGTGTAACGATAGTTGGTCTAGCACCCTTTGTCGACCTGTCTTAAGGGGCGCCTTTAATTACCAGTCTTCTTTTAATGGCCGTTAATAAATACGCCTCAGTTCACCGATAGCCAGAGAACAATCACTCTTAATCAAGTGTCATCCTTAATAGAACTATAGAAATATTACACCTGGTAAATAGCATGCACAATTGGCTCCAATTGTCAACTGGCAACCAGGGAGTTTTCAGTGTTCAACTTACAGAATGGCAAATGAAAATCTCTTTTTTTCAGGTAGCAAAACACGAAATACTAAATGATAGGTGCAGCAAAGTGTTCCAAACCATAAGACAAGGTATGATATTTGGAAAGATGTGAGTGATTATGACTTACTATCATTCATGTATAAATTATGCAAATTTATGGGTTGTACCTGAATGGAGAAATTTGCATCTGATTCAAGGCCAGTCAGCTCAAGTTGAAGTGTTTCCTGATCCAACCCGTCGGTTACTGTCTCCGTCTCACTCGGGTAATTGTCCCCTTCTTGTGTGACCTTAAAGTATAACACATAGTAACCTATGATGATGCCCTGTGGTGGGTCAGGACGCTGCCATTGTACGGTCATGGAGGTTGCATCTCCGCTGGGTGTCCTTACCACTGTCACTTGAGATGGTTCTGAGTTGAAAGAATCACTCATTAATTAGTGTCAATCACTTATTACTTTCATCGTATAACACCTACTCTTTTTGTTAAAGGCAAGGTACAACATTGTTAATTTCCAATTTATCAAGTTAACTAATGATTATCTAAAACCTTACTTGGAGCATGGAGGAAGGAAAATCCCCCTTTTTTGTACAGTGCAGCCCCTTTGTGTTGAGACCCTGGATTTGCTCCTGTGTCATACTTACTTCCCTCCTGGATTATGCGATAAACTGGAGCGCTGAGAGGACCCTTACCCACAGCTGTTTCAGCTTGAACCTGCATGTAAGTTATCAAGAACACAACTCATTCTCTACAAAGATTTTAAAGCAAGGTACAACACTGGTAATGTTAGTAAAACTGCTTTTACGAGAATGCTTACTCTCTTTGAATCAATATGTATATAAAAAACAGGTAATGAGCAAAGAAAAATTGGCTGATGCCGGACTCGCACCCGCGACCTCTCGAATACCGTACGAGTGCTCTACCAACTGAGCTAACCAGCCCCTATGTTGGTGGGCGGTCCACTTATGCCAATTATCTATTGCTCTATGGGGCCAGGTCAGAGGCCAAACCATATCTGCCGAGTAGCCAGGGATCAAGCCCCGGTCAGATGCAAACAACCCGGGTAACGGCAGTAGCGGGGATCACACAACTTGGGACACAAGCCTTTTATGTGGTTGTACACAAAGTAGATTTATAGGGAGAAACTGACCTGAATATTGTATAAACGGGTAGCGAGCAAAGAAAAATTGGCTGATGCCGGACTCAAACCCGCGACCTCTCGAATACACGTTACAAAACAAGAAAAACGTTAGTCACACTTGTGGTAAAATATCTGTAAATGCGTCCACACTCAATAAGAATTCAGAAAGATGTAGAGAAGCCAACCTGTTTAAAGTTTCAACTTTTTTGTTGCGTCTTTAACAAGAAAATTGTTAAAATTGTTGATCTATTTCAAATTTGTAATGAATCAGATTTGTGTATGATGCCACAAGAGGGCAGTAGTACTAAGGGCTGGTAGAATGAGAAGGGGTTCGGAAGGGTCAGGAGTTCACGAGAAAGATGGCGGGTTCAGACACATGTAATTGTAAAGCTCTAGGAGTTTGAGAAGGAGAGAAAAATATTAAAGCATAACAGAGTTTATTCATATCAACTGTATTTCCTGTTGAATTACCATGCCACACAGTGTATCACTACAGTAATAAGAATGTAAGACAGCATACTTTCTCAGAATTTTTGTTTTGGTACCAACTTCATATCACTAAGTTTTAGATTATTTTGTAATCAAAGGTGTACGTACATGTTCTTTAACAAACAAATAGTGAAAATGCATTTACATTTTTTTTATTCATTCTATCATGGAATTAAGAAGAGTCCTCTTTCTTTTGTTCAACCAGTAATTTATTACACGTTTTTAAAAGTGACACCACCGCAGAAAAAAAAAATGATTGCTACCATCATGAGCTTTTCACCACGTTTCACATTAGGCCTACAACTCTACTATTTGGTTATATTTTAACATAACATTAAAATCCGACCATTTGGTTATTCAAGAATTAGAAATTTATACAATGTTTCTTGTTTGTTTTTGTAATTTTATTTCCTCAAAGTCAACACTTCATTCCACCTCAATTAGTACTCGGAAACTTTAAATGATCTAAAATAAAAAAATGTTTCACTTTATTATCATCAATGCAGTGGAAGATTAAGAACACAAAAGTTTCAAATAGTATCTCTTTGTCTGTTTGTCTATTGGACTTGGTTGTCAGCTAATGTTCATGTATGTATAAAAAGGTTAGGCCCCCTATTCAGACATATCACAGCCTAATGAGGGCATCATCTATTCAAACCACTATTTCCGTCAGGTCAGAATATCCCTGGTAACTAGCATGTACAATTGGCTCCAATTGTCAACTGGCAACCAGGGAAGAGTTTTCAGTGTTCAACCATGGAGGAAGGAACCTTCCTCCATGGTTCAACGTACAGAATGGCAAATGAAAATCTTTTTTTCAGGTAGCAAAACACCAAAATACTAAATGATAGGTGCAGCAAAGTGTTCCAAACCATAAGACAAGGTATGCTATTTGGAAAGATGTGGGTGATATATAGGATGTAATGCAGTAGTGAGCATTTTTGGTTTTTATATAGAATGACTTCATTTAATCATTCAAGCGACAAATGTTTAGTGACCACTCCATATGTTTGTATGAAAACGGACTGTAAAATGATGCTGGGAAATGCCCCAAAACTCAAAGCTGAAATGCATTTCAACACTAGAGGGCCAACGATGTGAACTATAAAGGTAATAGGGATGGCAGACATTTTTTCCCAAAACAAAATTTCACTGCTTGAATACTGGATGAAATGTTATTTGATGTTAATATGTAAACAAAAATTACCATATCTCATAAATATTTATGAATAAGCAGGGTATTCTTATTGGTCAAGTCATTATGACTCGCTATAATTGATATATACATGTAAAATACAAATTTAAGGGTTGTACCTGAATGGAGAAATTTGCATCTGATTCAAGGCCAGTCAGCTCAAGTTGAAGTGTTTCCTGATCCAACCCGTCCGTTACGGTCTCCATCTCACTCGGGTAACTGTCCCCTTCTTGTGTGACCTTAAAGTATAACACATAGTAAGCTATGATGATACCCTGTGGTGGGTCAGGACGCTGCCATTGTACGGTAATGGAGGTTGCATCTCCGCTGGGTGTCCTTACCACTGTCATTCGAGATGGTTCTGAGTTGAAAGAATCACTCATTGATTAGCGTCAATCACTTATTACTTTCCTCGTATAACACCTACTCTTTTTGTTAAAGGCAAGATACAACATTGTTAATTTTCAATTTATCAAGTTAAGGCCGAAAAAAATGATCCAGTTTCTGGTCATCGGTCGGCTTCAAAATCGGTCTTTTTTATTTTTTATTTTTGTTTTTTTGCCAACAGGGAAATACACGATACATTGTATACATGGGGACAAAATTTCCCATATACAAAGTATGGTGGCTAAGACAGGCCTCACAAATCAGGAAAACGTTCATACCCCTATGTAATTTTTAAAAATGTGATTACTTAATTGTTGTATTGCAACTTCGACAGTTACGTTTTATGATATTCTTCTTGAAATCTAGAGGGTTGAAATGAACTTACATTACAAAGTACCAATGATGTACCTTCTCTTTAAGCCCATTATAGGATTGTTAATTCAAAAATAAAGAAATGGTCAAATTGTAATGTGAATTCTACTTACATGTAGGCTAATGATGGTACTAATCTTGCCTAGAAAAAAATGTGTCTGTGGTGCTGTCATTATTAAGAAAAGTGAAATGATTTAGGAAAAGGTACTATTTCCTAATTCCATGTTAGAATGAATACCAAAGTATGAATGCATTTTCACTATTTTTCTTGGTTGATTCTACATCTTGATTCAAGGAGAGCAAGCTTACTCGTAAAAGCAGTTTCTTGCAAACCAATGTTGTAACCCTTTAAGATGAAACATAAAAACAAAACAATTTTATTTATTATAAAAAGGGTTGGTTTAACGGCCCATTTGATTTCTTAAAAAGGAATGAAATTGCAATGCATTATTCATCACATGTACCACGGAGACAAACATGAGCTGACCAGTATATCATTAAGCCAAAAAAAAAGTCTGCAGTTTCTGGTCTCCGCGCGCATCGCGGTCAGACCCAACGCCAGCATTTTTTTATTTATTTATTTTTTTGCTGGTTTGAAAATGGGTGGGTGAATTTTATAATTTTCTCCAATATGTACAAATGTATTTGTTTGACCAGCTTGTGTGGTTATTTCCTTTATATATCTATGCTTGTCCAGCAAAGGGGTACATTCCCCAGGCCTATGGGCCTGCATGAACCATTTAACAAAGACATTGTTTGACCTACCGTATATGTGTGATGTCATAGCCGAAATAAGGCAATTTTTATTTACTTGGATTACAGACGTTTTCTCCCCAAGTTAGGAGAATGCCCTCAGTCATTGATTTTTTTTCATAGTCTGTACATGGACTCTCGGCACCGACGATTCCTAGCTCATTGCGTGGCAACCATATGTATTTTGTACAACATGAACATTTGCAGGTAAAATGCCAGCGTCTGGGAAGTGAGTTATGACGCGGCACGGCAAGGTAAATGCATGCACCTTGTAGCATGCAGCATGCACGTGTACACACTGCATGCTGTGATTTTACTGCTGTGATTTCTTTGTTTTCCAAAATCCGAGATTTTTGAGTGACAGGTCCATAAAGCCAAGTTATTACAAATTTTTACCAAATCTGAACTTACTTGCTTCAGCAGTGCGTGTCTGAATGGCATCACTGTATGGGCCATCTCCAGCTACTGTGCGTGCAAGGACTTGAAATGAGTACAACGTATATGGCACCAGACTATCTATCTCTATGGATGTAGTAACAGTATCTCCTGTAATGGTTTCTTCATCTCGGTGTAAATTCTTTAGCTTGTATGAATAGCCAGTAATAATACCACGTCTACCATGGCATGTCGGGTTTTGCCAAGTGAAACTTAGAGATCTCTTCTTGGCCACATATTTTGATACATCCTTTGGTGGCTCAGAAGGGGCTATATAAAAAGAACACACTTAATATCAAAATGATAATTAAAAACAATCGCCTGAACTAATTAAACATATACACAATGTGACACTTGTATAAACTAGTAAATTGAAAATTAAGCAAAGACTGTTTGCGGTGACACCATACAGAATTCTCTTTTGAGTTGTAAAAAGTTCTGAAGAGATCAAGTAATTCTGAAAAGAACTGGTTGGTTACAACTCAGAGTCTACTGCCAGTTCTCTTTCAGAACTATTTGCTATTTTTTGTTTGTTATCCATATCTTATCAACTTTTTTTAAATGAACTCTTTTACAACATAAGAAATTACAAAATAAAAAATAAATAATCAGTATTTTACATTAAACTTACTCAGTGAAAAATTGGAAGATTGTATCTATCATCAAACATCCCTTTAAATATTTTGTCTTGATGTATTAAAATATTTTTATTTATTTATTATTTTTTAAGGCAGTGTTTAACTTTGGCATTCTCACAGTTTTACATAAAACTTACTTGGTGAACAGATGATGGTATCAAACTAGGCTTGGGCGATTCCACAATTTCTGGAACCGGTTCAGTTAAAAAAAAAACTTGGTTCCGACTCTGAACCGGTTCCAAGAGATTCAAAGAAAATCATAACGATTAAAGAAAATAATAAAACATACGGTCTATTCAAACTTCGTTGCGCCCTGATACGAAGGAGTTTTAATTTTCAACCGTAAATGCAGTGATGATGTTATTTAATTTAAAATGTTTCAGAAACTTTAAGGAAACTTTATGGAAACATTAAGCTAAGTTAGACTTAGAGATTTGTTTCAGCAAGCAACTTTACAAACCGTGATGTACATGCCATGGCTTTGCACATGCTTCAGGGGTTGGAGCAATTAAGCACTTGTACCACCCCCTATACACAAGGTACTGTACTACAAATAATAATAATAATAATAATGTGTGGACTTATATAGCGCACGTATCCACCAACTAAGTGGTGCTCAAGGCGCATTATATCATTACCCCTGCTCATAAGGCTCATAAATCATTCCTGAAACCATCTCAGCTCCCTGGGGAGTATACAGCTCAATTGCTGCCATTACAGCGCATATAGGGCTAATCAACCAACTCTGCCCTCACAGGTACCCATTTAACCCCTGGGTGGAGAGAAGCAATTATGGTTAAGTGTCTTGCTCAAGTGTCACGGCCGGGATTCGAACCCACATTCTACTGCTAACACCAGAACTTGAGTCCGGTAAGCTAGACTGCTCGGCCACGACACTCCACTACCATCCATGCCTATTGAAAGTACATTAAGAACAGCAGCAAAATGACTAACTTTGTCACAAGATTATCCATATTATTGGGCCACCTTGATCATTCCACTTCTCAATACATATGCTGTCAACATTTTTAACAACATCTCCATGACCAAAGTATCCACGTTATGGGGCCAATTTATAAACAACTCATCAGTGACACACAATGCATACTACTAATGCACAGACATTGCGGTTTGCATCAGTTTGTGTGTGTGACGCCTTCACAAGTTTGCTCCAGTTTAGAGTTACAATTTGTCAGTCGCTCATCAAAGAGAATCGGGTATTTTGACTTTGAGCCGGTTCTCGGCTCTAGAGTTGGAGCTCAGACAACCGGGTATTTCAATTGGAGCCGAGTTGGCCCTCAGAGTTGGCTCCCAGTCGGCTCTTGGAACTGGGTATTTGAAGGACTCGGTTCCGGAACCCACTGTTGCGGGTACCTGGTTCTTTAAAATAGTGGAACCGTGGTTCCGATTCTCAATTTGGAATCGGGTAGAACTGGGTACCAGCCGGAACCACCCAAGCCTATATCAAACATACATGTACCTTGAAATCTTTCTCTCTGAGGTGCTATTGTTTTAAAGAAATATTAGATGTCATTCCAAACCAAAAAATGGTAAACACCTTTTCAACAAAATGGTGTATAAAAATCTTAATTTTTTCCGGTAGAAATTCTCTTTATACTCTTTGAAAAGACCAGCAAAAAACATTTCTGGTTCTCATTCAAAATGACTTTATATAATCATTCAATCAATGAAAAACGTGATAGCTTTTACATTGTGGAATAACCGATTATTATGTGAAAATTAACTGGTTTCTTGTCACTTTTGAACATCAAACGACAGGGATCAATGTTAGCATAAAACAAATATTGAGTGCCTTTATTTTTAAAAATTGGAAGAATTATATCACTTAATAGTTACATCTTTGCTTGATGCAATAGATAAGTTCTATACCAACCTGCCTCAGAAGTCCGAGTCCTTGTAACTGAAGATTGCCCCTCTCCTGCTGCCGTGCTGGCCGTAACGTACACATTATATGAAGAGTATGGCAGAAGACCAGTAATATTGTATATAGTATCCATTGTGGTCCCAGATGTGTTGCGGAAAGTTGTTGAAACTGTTTCACACTGGTATTTATCTAACAGCTCATAGGAGATTGTGTAGTTGTCTATTGGACAGCTACTAGACGGCTTATTCCAATGAAGACTGAGTACTGTGGGATAGCCCTCCACAGCATTGACAGCTAAATCTTGTACTCTGCATGGAACTGTTAATCGTATAATAGAAATAATTATTTTAAAGGGATGGACCCACCAATTAATTTTGGAATGTCATTAGTTATTACCTGATCAAATTAACAAATAATTATCTAAAAAACTTACTTTTACTCATCATCTTGAGAAATTGTTATTTCTCAAGTGCTTTCTATCTTAGAGAAAGCAGGAATTGTTTTTTGGAATTTACCAAAAGTTGACGTCCAACAAAGCAAAAACAAAACAAAAATGAGGAAACTGTCATATGTTAGTTTTATGCCAAATTGTAGTTACATGTAGGGCCTTATGTTTCCAGGATCTTTATCAAAGTTGTTCACTATTTTAACGGCAACTTTTGCTATTTTAACAGACATTTTACTTTTCATTAGAATATTGCTATTTTGCTTGAGGATGTGAATACAAATACTGTAAAACTTTTCAAAATAATTGTGAGAAACATGGTTTCACAGTAAATATGTACTGAAATTAACTTACAGTGGGTCACATCATAAATTAATTTTGGCAATTTTGTACTGTTACACCAAGCTTTTGACAACTATTTTGAGAAATATCAAAGTATGTGTATTGCTTTCTGATATGAAATTCTCAATGTTCCAATGAGGACTACTGAATGAAAAAATGGGCATTAGTATTTTAACTAACTGCGACCAAGAATGAAGCATTCACAGTTCACATTTTCACATACAGGCATTTCTGTGTTGAACAATTGATGTAGTTACGTTATTTAACAATTTGAAGAAATACCTGTCTAATTATTGTTGAGTGTGGTTGTAACATTAATAGACAATATCCAGAGAGGAACAGGTCAGTTTTGCAGTAATTTTGATCATCAGCCAGACCAGAATACACACTGTAGTATTTGTGAAGAAGTCTTAGGCTCAATATCTGTATAGCTTATGCATGGATGCTCAAAGACGTTAAAAACGTACTTGAAGGACTTGTTTCTACCTCAGAGGCATTGCTGTAAGGTCCAAATCCGATGTCATTCCTTACAGCAACCTCAAAGCTGTATCTGGTACATGGAGTAAGATTGGATGCCCAAATGCTTTTACATTTTATACTTGGACCTCCACACATATTAACATCAAAACATCATAAAATGAAATGAAAAAAAACCGAAAACCCAGATAAATAAGATCTGACATGTAAAATTTCAACAACATGGACCACAAGCATCTAGCTCTGACAACTGCCATCATCATTGCTATTTCTCATTCAACTTGCAGTGAGAATCTCATATCATTTTGTAGAGTTTCACCCACTGATTACTTTGGTGTAGTTTGAAACCCCTTTTATCAGGGAAAAAAAATCC
>CM055825.1:14059049-14092700 GCA_029582265.1 Zoroaster sp. YZ-2022 | reverse complement strand
GCCGTGACACTTGTGTCCTTGAGCAAGACACTTAACCAGAATTGCTTCTCTCCACCCAGGGGTTAAATGGGTACCTGTGAGTTGGTTAATTAGCCCTATATGCGCTGTAATGGCAGCAATTGAGCTGTTTACTCCCCAGGGAGCTGAGATGGTTTCAGGAATCATTTATGAGCCTTATGAGCCTTATGAGCCTTATGAGCAGGGGTAATAATATGCGCCTTGAGCACCACTCAGTTGGTGGATACGTGCGCTATATAAGTCCACACATTATTATTATTATTCATCACTGCTATAGGCAGAGCTGCACTCGATATTCACAACAACCTCCCGTACAAACTGAGGGAGGATAGACTAAAAATAGAAACAATCCTGAAATTCTGGGAAGAGTATTGTAAAGGCAAGAAAAATATAATCTATGAGAGATATCAGTTCAATAAAAGTTGATGAGCGTTTTGATCACTATTTGGTTCGATTGAGGGAGTTAGCATCGACTTGCGATTTTGGGAATCTTTCCGATGATCTCCTCAGAGATAGAATAGTGTGTGGTATAACTGATAACACTTTGCGTAAACGACTGCTTCAAGAATCGAGCCTCAACTTAGATAAGTGTGTTATATTATGTAAAGCTGCAGAGGCCACAGCAACACACATGGAAGCCATGAAATTGACAAACACAGACGAGTCTGTAGAAGTAAGAGTTGTAATCCAAAAGCAAAAAAATGCAAAGAAAGAATTCACAAACAACTGTCGATATTGTGGTAGAAAACATGAGTTAGTGAAAACCAAATGCTCTGCATATGGTAAGACATGTACAACTTGCGGAAAACCGAACCATTTTTCTCAAAAGGTGCTGGCAAGGTGCTCCGAGTCAAAAAAGAGTGCCCAAGTCTAAGGACAAGAGTCCATGCACTAGATGAAGATACTGAAGATATTGATTTTGATTCGGATTTTGAGGTCATGACAGTAGATGTGATAGGAAAAATTGAAACTGTGGAAGACAAAGAACGCAAAAAATACCCAAATAAGATCATGGCAACATTTTTAATCAATGGCCAAAGGATTAAGACGCAAATAGACTGTGGTGCAACATGCAATGTGCTATCTCGGAAGTACTTACACGTAGGCATAAAGGTAGAACAGTCAAAGAACACACTGACACTGTATAACAATCAAGCAACCATTCCTGTTATTGGCACTGCCACTGTACCACTAGTGAACCCTAAAAACATGCAGGAGTACAAGGTGGCCTTTGTGATAATTGAGAGACAAAGTACACCACTGGTTGGATCGCGCACTGCCCAACAGTTGAACTTGATACGCGTATCGTACAGCATCACAATATCGCGGTGATCAACGAACCAGGCAGACTTCAAACTCCAGTTGCAGAAAACCCATTAAACTCAAAGAACACACTGACACTGTATAACAATCAAGCAACCATTCCTGTTATTGGCACTGCCACTGTACCACTAGTGAACCCTAAAAACATGCAGGAGTACAAGGTGGCCTTTGTGATAATTGAGAGACAAAGCACACCACTGGTTGGATCGCGCACTGCCCAACAGTTGAACTTGATACGCGTATCGTACAGCATCACAATATCGCGGTGATCAACGAACCAGGCAGACTTCAAACTCCAGTTGCAGAAAACCCATTAAACTCGAGCATTGACGTCAAGAAAGCCTGTCCAGATGTGTTCCAAGGACTTGGTCACATGCCAGGGACTGTGCATCTCCAATTTGATAAATTGACTACACCAACTGTAATGCCACCAAGGCGAGTTCCAATCGCACCCAAAGATAAACTGAAAAATGAACTGGATCGCATGGAGGAGTGACAAATCATCATGAAGGTTGTGGAACCGTGTAAAGTGTAAAAGAGTGATGGTGCAATCCCATTCAGTGACACTTCATCTTTGCTGACTTGTATTTGTTTTTCAATATGCATTTGTCATACAAAATTGAAATACAGTGGATCCATATCTGACTATTACCAAATTTTGTCCATTTGACAATAATTATGTTGTGGGAATAGTAGACCTTTGGTTTGAAGGTACCAATAATAACCGATGGGTCAAAATTGGGAAATGTGTAGAAGAGACAGGATATTTTTATATCCTTTATTAGTAGCAATAGCTAAGCTTTCATGCCTTACTCGGCAATCATCAGTTGCATGTAATGGTTCAAATTAATGAGCCCGGTTGTCTCCTGTCTTATTTTTTTAGATAAGACATTGAATTGATGTTCTTTTCAAACAGTTGTAGTGTGTCCGTTATGTTTGAGTGAGAGAGTTCGTTGTTTTTATGTGATTTGTTCCTCTAATAAGGAAAGCAAAACATTAAGGTCTTTCTGAATGCAACAAAGGGTTGTTTCGGAAATATTTCCGAGAGTTGTGGGTTTTGTTGTATCAGCGGCCAGTGTTTGTTTATTGCTAGATTCACATTGTTGTGGTTAACGAATGGATTATAGGTAGTTGAGAAAACCAGTGGTACTTCCATGTTTTGTATACCTTTCGGTTTACCTTTTGAATGAGTTTGGCTTGGTTTGCCAGTGGGTTTTTGGAAGTTTATTTATGCATTGGTTATGCAATTCTCAATCTTTTTTTGGAAGATATTGATATCACTCAGGAGAGTAGAACCGGTTGGTTTAGCAGATGTTGGAACGAAGTTTAAACCTTTACCCAGGGCAATTTTCTCAATTTGAGATGGCTTTGCTGTGGATAGGTTTGTGATGAATTGTTAGCTTAGTTCTGCTAGTGTAGTCATTTGATTAATATGGTACTGTTTGGTTTTATTTGAGCGTTCAGGTGAAAATCGTTTCAATTTTCGTTTTGATTGTGAACGTTTTGCTTCTTTCGTAAATTTCCTTTGTGCCATGCATAGCCGGGAGATATTTGTTTATCAAATAATATATACTTTTATATTTGTATTATATTAAATGGATAATATGGTACTGTTTGGTTTGTTCCTCTAATAAGGAAAGCAAAACATTAAGGTCTTTCTGAATGCAACAAAGGGTTGTTTCGGAAATATTTCCGAGAGTTGTGGGTTTTGTAGTATCAGCGGCCAGTGTTTGTTTATTGCTAGATTCACATCGTTGTGGTTAACGAACGGATTATAGGTGGTTGAGAAAACCAGTGGTACTTTCATGTTTTGTATACCTTTCGGTTTACCTTTTGAATGAGTTTGGCTTGGTTTGCCAGTGGGTTTTTGGAAGTTTAGTTATGCATTGGTTATGCAATTCTCAATCTTTTTTGGAAGATATTGATATCACTCAGGAGAGTAGAACGGGTTGGTTTAGCAGATGTTGGAACGAAGTTTAAACCTTTACCCAGGGCAATTTTCTCAATTTGAGATGGCTTTGCTGTAGATAGGTTTGTGATGAATTGTTCACTTAGTTCTGCTACTGTAGTCATTTGATTAATATGGTACTGTTTGGTTTTATTTGAGCGTTCAGGTGAAAATCGTTTCAATTTTCGTTTTGATTGTGAACGTTTTGCTTCTTTCGTAAATTTCCTTTGTGCCATAGCCGGGAGATATTTGTTTATCAAAGAATAAATTCTTTTATATTTGTATTATATTAAATGGATAATATATAGAGTAGACAAGTGGCATGAGGTTTCTCTTTTGAGAAGATGTTGAGTCTTCTCAAAAAGATTGAGAATTGCATAACCAATGCATAACTAAACTTCCAAAAACCCACTGGCAAACCAAGCCAAACTCATTCACAAGGTAAACCGAAAGGTGTGCAAAATATGAAAGTACCACTGGTTTTCTCAACCACCTATAATCCGTTCATTAACCACAACGATGTGAATCAAGCAATAAACAAACACTGGCCGCTGATACAACAAAACCCACAACTCTCGGAAATATTTCCGAAACAACCCTTTGTTGCATTCAGAAAGACCTTAATGTTTTGCTTTCCTTATTAGAGGAACAAATCACATAAAAACAACGAACTCTCTCACTCAAATAAAACGGAAACATTCAACTGTTTGATGAAAACATCATTTCTATGTCTTACAAGACAGGAGACAACCCGGCTCTTCGGAACCATTACATGCAACTGATGATTGCCGAGTAAGGCATGAAAGCTTAGCTATTGCTACGAAAGGATATAAAAATATGCTGTCTCTTCTACACATTTCCCCATGGACATCCCTTCACATGCTACGTACAATACCAAAACAGACAGTTCACCAAGACAGAACCAACCATCTTGAAAAGCAACAGAATCCGTTCAACCCCAAAATATCTGGAACAGTACATCACAAAATAAGAACTCATGGACACTGAACTCTTGAAAGATAAGACGCAGTTAAAAAAAGAAAAGAAAAAAAAAAGTTCTTGTTTATAGTTCTTATATGTTAACAGTTGTTATTGTTGTAGTTCTAAGGTAATTAAGTCTTTAAGAAACTAATTCTTTTCCAGAAAGGAAAGGTGTAACGATAGTTGGTCTAGCACCCTTTGTCGACCTGTCTTAAGGGTTGCCTTTAATTAGTCTTCTTTTAATGGCCGTTAATAAATACGCCTCAGTTCACCGATAGCCAGAGAACGTCACTCTTAATCAAGTGTCATCCTTAATAGAACTATAGAAATATTACACCTGGTAAATAGCATGCACAATTGGCTCCAATTGTCAACTGGCAACCAGGGAGTTTTCAGTGTTCAACTTACAGAATGGCAAATGAAAATCTCCTTTTTTCAGGTAGCAAAACACGAAATACTAAATGATAGGTGCAGCAAAGTGTTCCAAACCATAAGACAAGGTATGATATTTGTAAAGATGTGAGTGATTATGACTTACTATCATTCATGTATAAAGTATGCAAATTTATGGGTTGTACCTGAATGGAGAAATTTGCATCTGATTCAAGGCCAGTCAGCTCAAGTTGAAGTATTTCCTGATCCAGCCCGTCGGTTACTGTCTCTGTCTCACTAGGGTAACTGTCCCCTTCTTGTGTGACCTTAAAGTATAACACATAGTAAGCTATGATGATGCCCTGTGGTGGGTCAGGACGCTGCCATTCTACGGTAATGGAGGTTGCATCTCCGCTGGGTGTCCTTACCACTGTCACTTGAGATGGTTCTGAGTTGAAAGAATCACTCATTAATTAGTGTCAATCACTTATTACTTTCCTCGTATAACACCTACTCTTTTTGTTAAAGGCAAGGTACAACATTGTTAATTTCCAATTTATCAAGTTAACTAATGATTATCTAAAACCTTACTTGGAGTAAAGTTGCCCCCCTTTTTTGTACAGTGAAGCCCCTTTGTGTTGAGACCCTGGATTTGCTCCTGTGTCATACTTACTTCCCTCCTGGATTATGCGATAAACTGGAGCGCTGAGAGGACCCTTACCCACAGCTGTTTCAGCTTGAACCTGCATGTAAAATATCAAGAACACAACTCATTCTCTACAAAGATTTTAAAGCAAGGTACAACACTGGTAATGTTAGTAAAACTGCTTTTACGAGAATGCTTACTCTCTTTGAATCAATATATATAAAAAACAGGTAATGAGCAGAGAAAAATTGGCTGATGCCGGACTCGAACCCGCGACCTCTCGAATACCGTACGAGTGCTCTACCAACTGAGCTAACCAGCCCCTATGTTAAAGACCATATTTCCACCGGTCCTCTTCAGGACCACATCTTCTCAAAAGAGAAACCTCATGCCACTTGTCTACTCTATATATTATCCATTTAATATAATACAAATATAAAAGTATATATTATTTGATAAACAAATATCTCCCGGCTATGGCACAAAGGAAATTTACGAAAGAAGCAAAATGTTCACAATCAAAACGAAAATTGAAACGATTTTCACCTGAACGCTCAAATAAAACCAAACAGTACCATATTAGTCAAATGACTACACTAGCAGAACTAAGCGAACAATTCATCACAAACCTATCTACAGCAAAGCCATCTCAAATTGAGAAAATTGCCCTGGGTAAAGGTTTAAACTTCGTTCCAACATCTGCTAAACCAACCCGTTCTACTCTCCTGAGTGATCAATATCTTCCAAAAAAAGATTGAGAATTGCATAACCAATGCATAACTAAACTTCCAAAAACCCACTGGCAAACCAAGCCAAACTCATTCACAAGGTAAACCGAAAGGTGTGCAAAACATGAAAGTACCACTGGTTTTCTCAACCACCTATATTCCGTTCATTAACCACAACGATGTGAATCAAGCAATAAACAAACACTGGCCGCTGATACAACAAAACCCACAACTCTCGGAAATATTTCCGAAACAACCCTTTGCTGCATTCAGAAAGACCTTAATGTTTTGCTTTCCTTATTAGAGGAACAAATCACATAAAAACAACGAACTCTCTCACTCAAATAAAACGGAAACATTCAACTGTTTGATGAAAACATCATTTCTATGTCTTACAAGACAGGAGACAACCCGGCTCTTCGGAACCATTACATGCAACTGATGATTGCCGAGTAAGGCATGAAAGCTTGGCTATTGCTACGAAAGGATATAAAAATATGCTGTCTCTTCTACACATTTCCCCATGTACATCCCTTCACATGCTACTTACAATACCAAAACAGACAGTTCACCAAGACAGAACCAACCATCTTGAGAAGCAACAGAATCCGTTCAACCCCAAAATATCTGGAACAGTACATCACAAAATAAGAACTCATGGACACTGAACTCTTGAAAGATAAGACGCAGTTAAAAAAAGAAAAAAAAGAAAAAAGTTCTTGTTTATAGTTCTTATATGTTAACAGTTGTTATTGTTGTAGTTCTAAGGTAATTAAGTCTTTAAGAAACTAATTCTTTTCCAGAAAGGAAAGGTGTAACGATAGTTGGTCTAGCACCCTTTGTCGACCTGTCTTAAGGGGCGCCTTTAATTACCAGTCTTCTTTTAATGGCCGTTAATAAATACGCCTCAGTTCACCGATAGCCAGAGAACAATCACTCTTAATCAAGTGTCATCCTTAATAGAACTATAGAAATATTACACCTGGTAAATAGCATGCACAATTGGCTCCAATTGTCAACTGGCAACTAGGGAGTTTTCAGTGTTCAACTTACAGAATGGCAAATGAAAATCTCTTTTTTTCAGGTAGCAAAACACAAAATAGTAAATGATAGGTGCAGCAAAGTGTTCCAAACCATAAGACAAGGTATGATATTTGTAAAGATGTGAGTGATTATG
Organism: Zoroaster sp. YZ-2022; assembly: GCA_029582265.1. Classification (NCBI taxonomy): domain Eukaryota; kingdom Metazoa; phylum Echinodermata; class Asteroidea; order Forcipulatida; family Zoroasteridae; genus Zoroaster; species Zoroaster sp. YZ-2022. Next base: position 14,085,507 of record CM055825.1, on the reverse strand, counting down.
ACTTACTATCATTCATGTGTAAAGTATGCAAATTTATGAGTTGTACCTGAATGGAGAAATTTGCATCTGATTCAAGGCCAGTCAGCTCAAGTTGAAGTATTTCCTGATCCAACCCGTCGGTTACTGTCTCCGTCTCACTCGGGTAACTGTCCCCTTCTTGTGTGACCTTAAAGTATAACACATAGTAAGCTATGATGATGCCCTGTGGTGGGTCAGGACGCTGCCATTGTACGGTAATGGAGGTTGCATCTCCGCTGGATGTCCTTACCACTGTCACTTGAGATGGTTCTGGGTTGAAAGAATCACTCATTAATTAGTGTCAATCACTTATTACTTTCCTCGTATAACACCTACTCTTTTTGTTAAAGGCAAGGTACAACATTGTTAATTTCCAATTTATCAAGTTAACTAATGATTATCTAAAACCTTACTTGGAGTAAAGTTGCCCCCTTTTTTGTACAGTGCAGCCCCTTTGTGTTGAGACCCTGGATTTGCTCCTGTGTCATACTTACTTCCCTCCTGGATTATGCGATAAACTGGAGCGCTGAGAGGACCCTTACCCACAGCTGTTTCAGCTTGAACCTGCATGTAAAATATCAAGAACACAACTCATTCTCTACAAAGATTTTAAAGCAAGGTACAACACTGGTAATGTTAGTAAAACTGCTTTTACGAGAATGCTTACTCTCTTTGAATCAATATATATAAAAAACAGGTAATGAGCAGAGAAAAATTGGCTGATGCCGGACTCGAACCCGCGACCTCTCGAATACCGTACGAGTGCTCTACCAACTGAGCTAACAGCCCCTATGTTAAAGACCATATTTCCACCGGTCCTCTTCAGGACCACATCTTCTCAAAAGAGAAACCTCATGCCACTTGTCTACTCTATATATTATCCATTTAATATAATACAAATATAAAAGTATATATTATTTGATAAACAAATATCTCCCGGCTATGGCACAAAGGAAATTTACGAAAGAAGCAAAACGTTCACAATCAAAACGAAAATTGAAACGATTTTCACCTGAACGCTCAAATAAAACCAAACAGTACCATATTAATCAAATGACTACACTAGCAGAACTAAGCGAACAATTCATCATAAACCTATCTACAGCAAAGCCATCTCAAATTGAGAAAATTGCCCTGGGTAAAGGTTTAAACTTCGTTCCAACATCTGCTAAACCAACCCGTTCTACTCTCCTGAGTGATATCAATATCTTCCAAAAAAAGATTGAGAATTGCATAACCAATGCATAACTAAACTTCCAAAAACCCACTGGCAAACCAAGCCAAACTCATTCACAAGGTAAATTAAACCGAAAGGTATGCAAAACATGGAAGTACCACTGGTTTTCTCAACCACCTATAATCCGTTCGTTAACCACAACGATGTGAATCAAGCAATAAACAAACACTGGCCGCTGATACAACAAAACCCACAACTCTCGGAAATATTTCCGAAACAACCCTTTGTTGCATTCAGAAAGACCTTAATGTTTTGCTTTCCTTATTAGAGGAACAAATCACTTAAAAACAACGAACTCTCTCACTCAAATAAAACGGAAACATTTCAACTGTTTGATGAAAACATCATTTCTATGTCTTACAAGACAGGAGACAACCCGGCTCTTCGGAACCATTACATGCAACTGATGATTGCCGAGTAAGGCATGAAAGCTTAGCTATTGCTACGAAAGGATATAAAAATATCCTGTCTCTTCTACACATTTCCCAATTTTGACCCATCGGTTATTATTCGTACCTTCAAACCAAAGGTCTACTATTCCCACAACATTTTTATTGTCAAATGGACAAAATTTGGTAATAGTCAGATATGGATCCACTGTATTTCAATTTTGTATGACAAATGCATATTGAAAAACAAATACAAGTCAGCAAAGATGAAGTGTCACTGAATGGGATTGCACCATCACTCTTTTACACGTGGAACCCACTGACTGGGTATCAAGTTTGGTAACTGTTAGCAAACCAAACGGAAAAATGTGAGTTTGCATCAACCCCAAGCCTCTCAACAGTGCTCTCAAACGGGGGCATTACTCACTGCCAGTGATTGACGACACCACAAACCACTGGTTGCTATCACACGCAAGCCACTCAGTGCCCAAAAGGCTGCAGCGTCTTCTTATCCGTTTGAACCAGTATGATGTAGAAATCAAGTACAAACCAGGACCAGAAATGTACTTGGCTGACACACTGTCTTGCGCATACCTCCAACAAACGGACAGATCATCCACTGAAATTGCAGTGGAAAGTATCTACATGGCAAACTTTCTACCACTCTCTAAGCAACGACTTAAATTCAACACGCAACAGCAAGTGACTCAACACTACAGCTGGTCATGCAGCAAATCACAGTAGGGTGGCCTGGCCAGACACAGTGCATGAATGCCCACCCGAAATACATGCATGCTTCAATGCTCGAGCCGAACTGACAACTCAGGATGGCATAGTCTTCAAAGGCTATCGCTGTGTCGTACCCAAGAACCTGAGAGCAGACATAAGGTAATTAAGTCTTTAAGAAACTAATTCTTTTCCAGAAAGGAAAGGTGTAACGATAGTTGGTCTAGCACCCTTTGTCGACCTGTCTTAAGGGGCGCCTTTAATTAGTCTTCTTTTAATGGCCGTTAATAAATACGCCTCAGTTCGCCGATAGCCAGAGAACAATCACTCTTAATCAAGTGTCATCCTTAATAGAACTATAGAAATATTACACCTGGTAAATAGCATGCACAATTGTCTCCAATTGTCAACTGGCAACTAGGGAGTTTTCAGTGTTCAACTTACAGAATGGCAAATGAAAATCTCTTTTTTTCAGGTAGCAAAACACGAAATACTAAATGATAGGTGCAGCAATGTGTTCCAAACCATAAGACAAGGTATGATATTTGGAAAGATGTGAGTGATTATGACTTACTATCATTCATGTATAAAGTATGCAAATTTATGGGTTGTACCTGAATGGAAAAATTTGCATCTGATTCAAGGCCAGTCAGCTCAAGTTGAAGTGTTTCCTGATCCAACCCGTCGGTTACTGTCTCCGTCTCAATAGGGTAACTGTCCCCTTCTTGTGTGACCTTAAAGTATAACACATAGTAAGCTATGATGATGCCCTGTGGTGGGTCAGGACGCTGCCATTGTACGGTAATGGAGGTTGCATCTCCGCTGGGTGTCCTTACCACTGTCACTTGAGATGGTTCTGAGTTGAAAGAATCACTCATTAATTAGTGTCAATCACTTATTACTTTCCTCGTATAACACCTACTCTTTTTGTTAAAGGCAAGGTACAACATTGTTAATTTCCAATTTACCAAGTTAACTAATGATTATCTAAAACCTTACTTGGAGTAAAGTTGCCCCCCTTTTTTGTACAGTGCAGCCCCTTTGTGTTGAGACCCTGGATTTGCTCCTGTGTCATACTTACTTCCCTCCTGGATTATGCGATAAACTGGAGTGCTGAGAGGCCCCTTACCCACAGCTGTTTCAGCTTGAATCTGCATGTAAAATATCAAGAACACAACTCATTCTCTACAAAGATTTTAAAGCAAGGTACAACACTGGTAATGTTAGTAAAACTGCTTTTACGAGAATGCTTACTCTTTTTGAATCAATATATATAAAAAAACAGGTAATGAGCAGAGAAAAATTGGCTGATGCCGGACTCGAACCCGCGACCTCTCGAATACCGTACGAGTGCTCTACCAACTGAGCTAACCAGCCCCTATGTTGGTGGGCGGTCCACTTATGCCAATTATCTATTGCTCTATGGGGCCAGGTCAGAGGCCAAACCATATCTGCCGAGTAGCCAGGGATCAAGCCCCGGTCAGATGCAAACAACCCGGGTAACGGCAGTAGCGGGGATCACACAACTTGGGACACAAGCCTTTTATGTGGTTGTACACAAAGTAGATTTATAGGGAGAAACTGACCTGAATATTATATAAACAGGTAGCTAGCAAAGAAAAATTGGCTGATGCCGGACTGAAACCCACGACCTCTCAAATATATATACACGTTACAAAACAAGAAAAACGTTAGTCACACTTGTGGTAAAATATCTGTAAATGCGTACACACTCAATAAGAATTCAGAAAGATGTAGAGAAGCCAACCTGTTTAAAGTTTCAACTTTTTTGTTGTGTCTTTAACAAGAATTTTTTTTAAATTGTTGATCTATTTCAAATTTGTAATGAATCAGATTTGTGTATGATGCCACAAGAGGGCAGTAGTAGTAAGGGCTGGTAGAATGAGAAGGGGTTCGGAAGGGTCAGGAGTTCACGAGAAAGATGGCGGATTCAGACACATGTAATTGTAAAGCTCTAGGAGTTTGAGAAGGAGAGAAAAATATTAAAGCATAACAGAGTTTATTCATATCAACTGTATTTCCTGTTGAATTACCAACCCCCTTATGCCACACAGTGTATCACTACAGTAATAAGAATGTAAGACAGCATATTTTCTCAGAATCTTTGTTTTGGTACCAACTTCATATCACTAAGTTTTAGATTATTTTGTAATCAAAGGTGTACGTACATGTTCTTTAACAAAAAAATAGTGAAAATGCATTTACATGTGAGAGGGACGGGGGAAGGGGGCGCTGAACATCAACATCAAGGAAAAAGGGCTAGGGCACGCAGGTTCTCTGGATTTCAGGTTGATCTTTATTTGGAGTAATGGCCTGTAAAGTCAGGGCAGGCAGTCAAAAAGAGTTACTTAGTTACAGTTTTCTTTCATTTCTTTTTGTTTAGATGACTCAGCAATTGTGTTAAAACATAAGGCAGAAAAACCCCAAGCTAGGCAGTCCTAAGCACCGACCAAAGCAACGCGCAGCAAACCCACCCCATCACATAAATCCGCCTGCAATCTCTACCCAATTGCCAAGTTTACATCCATAAAAATTATGGTTATTTGTCTAAAACATAAAGGGCCATAACTTAAATATCTTCAAATGAGGCCTACATTATATTAATCAGAAACTCATGTCTACAGCACATACTGCACATGGTCATACTACATATGCCAGCAGTACAAACACACTTGTGCTCCTCTTAACACAACATTTTTGAATTCATACTAATTTTCTATCTCAAAAATTCACTTTTTTCATAGCCTCTAAAAGTACCACTAAACAAACCTATAATAATTTGCTGTCCAGGTGAAATAAGTCCCTTTGTCATGCTACAAGTATAAAATTTAGAAATAATAAGTTCAAAATTGGATAGAAATAATGGCAAACTTTACCTGTAAAGTCAGGGCAGGCAGTGACCTTAAGCCCGCTGTTACTAGGCAGATCCAAAAGAGCAGTAAACAATATGTAGTTCGTGTCAGCTTGATTATTTTTCTAATAATTAATTAAAACTTCCTTGCCAATTAAATCTTCAACAAAAATGTTCTATTATTTAATATTGAATAAAATAAGTAATTAAACAAATGTTTGATTTCCCTACTTTAATAACCACAAAATTTATGAACTACATGTGGAATCACTTCTTTTAATATGCAAATGAATGGCTTAATTAGTTTGACCCTGCTGCTGTTTCATGACAGTGGAAATATGCAAATGAATGGCTTAGTTTGACCTCGCTGCTGTTTCATGACAGTGGAAAGTACTTACCTAAACTACACTGTATAAGTGAAAAGACTTTAGCAAAGGGATACGATTAGAATATGCAAGTATAGGTAAGTGATTAAAGAATAAAGTAGTTTTTATTATGTGAAGCACTACAATATGCAAGTATAGGTAACTAATTAAAGAATAAAGTAGTTTTATTATTTGAAGTGCTACACACCCCTTACAACTCTTCCCAGCCTAGAAATCATCGTCCTCGATGATTTTGGGTTTATCGGAATGCGGAACATGGGGAACACAATGTCCAGCAAAATAGATCAAGACAACAAACATCAACCTGAATACACTTTTTCGGTTTGCTAGACAGAAAATGTCAACAAGGAGAACATGTAAAACTCTACAAAACGCAGAAACAATCTATAGAGAAAAACGGTCTGGTAACTTGCCACGAGTTGTCCTTACTGGATACCTCATGGGTATGGATGTATCTGTTGATCCATCAGATCGGCTAGTACTTGGCACTGCCTGCTCAGGGGAATTGCCCAATGCAATCGCTGCAGGCTGCTTCTGGTCATCATTGAGGGCTTGGACTGTTGTCTCCGAGATACCATCTGGAAACGGGGGAGTTTCGGTACTGTCTTCATCGCCTGGGAGTTTCACAACCGCCTCAGGTTCCACGACCAGATTGCGGGGCCTGAGGATATAACCCCTTGGTGTTGACTCAGAGTTGTCACTCGAAGGGTCCGACGAAGAGCTTTCTTCTGATGAAGAGCTGCCATCAGCGTGCCTATCCGGGAGCCATGGACAGTGTTTAATATGAGACCGATGAACAACCTTCTCATGTCCTGACTGATTGCGGACGACGTATACTGGCTGATCCTCATATGGCTGCTTAACTACCAGGAAAGGCTCCGTCTCCCAGTAGTCCTGAAGCTTCTTCCGCCCGTGACGAGCATGCTTGCGGATGAGGACATAATGGCCAATTCCCAAAGGCTTTTCAAAAACACTTTTTGCCCTCAAGGCCTGACGAGCCACAGCAGCCTGTTTGGTTTTCCGGGTTGCTATCCTGCAAGCCTCCCTCAGTGCCTTCTGGTGTCTCCTCAAGTACTCTGACAAGCCGGCGTGATTCCGCTTGGGTGCTTCCCAGCCTAAGTGTAGACCATGGGGGAAACGGCCATTCCGCCCATACATTAGGAAAAATGGCTCAACGCCCGTGGTAGAGTGTTCCGTGTTGTTGTACGTGTACACCAGGGCAGGGAGATACTGTGTCCAGTGCTGCTTCTTATTCTCCGGAAGGGTGGACAGCATACCATGTAAAGTGCGGTTGAAGCGTTCGCACTGACCATTCCCGGCCGGATGGTAGGGGGTAGTGTGGCTTTTCTGGATACCGTACAGTTCACATAGCTCCCTGACTATCTGGGACTCGAAGTTCCGACCGCAGTCAGAATGAAGACGGAGATAGGACATCCAAATGGCAGAAAGATGTGCTTCACAAGAGCCTTGGCTACTGTGACAGCTCGTTGATCTCTGGTTGGGATGGCCCAGGCATATTTTGTAAAGACATCCGTAACAATCAACACATTTTCGAAGCCATCCTTAGATGCTTCCAGGACAGTGAAGTCTATTGCGATTGTCTCCATAGGGGCCGATGCGTTCAGTGACGAAAATGGTGGCCTGGTCTGGTGTGTAGGTGGCTTACTAATGGCACAACGTTGACATCTAGTACACCAGTCTCGAACAGAAACCTCCATGCCTCGCCAGTAGAATTGGGACCATATAAGCCGCCAAGTGCGTTTCGGGCCAAAGTGGCCCGCGTCATCATGGAACCTACGCATCACTTCCTCCTGGAGAGATTCCGGCAGTACTAGCTGAAGCAGCTTCTGGTGCTCACTTGGAGAAGTCGCCTTGCGACAAAGCAGCCTGTCTTTGATCATTAACCTCTTCCAGTCTCGAAGTACAGCAAGGCTTTCTTTGCTCAGGTTTGCACGTTCAGCACGATCAGGTTTGCGCCCCTGTCCGACAAAACGAACCACATCTGCTAGGACTGGATCATCTTTTTGGGCTTTCTCCAGATGTTCTGCCGTATATCCGGGTAGACATTGGACACCACCACTCTGAAAGGTTTCAATACAATGGGCAAAAGCGATTGGAAGCTCTACACCTGGCGAATAACCTCCAAGACATGCCAGTATCTCCGATGAATGGACCTCAATAACCTTCGGCGCAATAGTGATACCTTCAACATCTCTCTCCTGCTCAGGTTTATCCATACGAGACAGTGCATCGGGAGCTTGGTTGTTTCTCCCTGGACGATAACAGAGTTCGTAGTCAAAGGAACTCAACTGCTGCATCCACTTCATCTCCGTACATCCAAGATTGGCCTTGTCAATGAAAAGCAACGGATGATGATCGGTCACAACCACACATTTATTGCAGACAAGATAATCTTTGAATACTTCTGTGACGGCCCACTTTACAGCCAGTAGTTCCAGCTTAAATGCACTGTAGCGGCCACTCCGTTCTGCAGGTCGCAGCGTTCGTGAAGCATATGCTATGACACGGCTGTTGTCGCCATCATCCTGTTGGAACAAAATTGCACCCAGTCCTGTCGTACTGGCATCTGTCTCGACACGGAACGGCTTGGAGAAATCTGCATATGACAGAATGGGCGAAGTAGTGACACAATCAACAAGTCGATGGAATGCCTGTTTCCCAGCCTCGTCGAGGTTGATTGGGCCGGTGATGGGCTTGGTATTTCTGCGCTTCTGCTTCTGATCACCCTTTAAATAACAGAAGAGTGGTCCTGCGATGGAGGCATAACCTCGAATAAAACGGCGGAAGAAGCCAGTGAACCCCAGGAATGCTCGGACATCCTTCACAGAGGCAGGTTCAGGCCACTCCCTCACAACTTTTATCTTTTCAGGGTCCACAGCAACCCCGCTGCTGGAAACTCGGTGCCCCAGGTACTGAACCTCGGTCTTCAACAGGTGACATTTGGCTGGCTTCAGTTTAAGGCCGTGGTTTCGCAGCTTGGTGAACACGCCATCGAGGTGGGCTAGGTGGGTGTCAAAGTCTGGAGAGTACACAATTATATCATCCAAGTAAATAAGGACGTTATCGAAGCACTGCTCTCCAAGACATCGCTGCATCAAACGTTGGAATGTTGCAGGTGCATTGGACAAGCCAAAAGGGAGGCGGGTGTACTCATATAGCCCAAATGGTACTGCAAATGCCGTCTTCTCAACGTCATCGGGATGTACGGCTACCTGGTAATATCCACTGGTCAAGTCTAAGACACTGAAGAACTTCGCCCCACCAAGGGCCTGCAGGGACTCCTCTATTCGAGGTAAGGGAAATGAGTCCCGATGTGTCAGCTGATTAAGTCGGCGGTAGTCTACACATAAACGAATGCTGGAATCTTTCTTCTGGACCACCACTACTGGAGATGCCCATGGGCTGCCGCTCTCCCTTACAATCCCTTCCTCCAACAAACTATGGATGTGGTCTCGTACTACCTTGTACTGTGAGGGAGGGAGAGGTCTATGTCTTTGACGAACAGGGTGAGCCGTCCCTGTATCAATATGATGAACAATAGTGTCCGTGTATCCTAAGTCCTGGGCATGACGAGAGAATGTATCCCGATGTTTCTCCAAGAGTGCTGTCACTCGAGACTTCTGATATGGGGTGATACCTGAGCCAATGTCTACTTGGTTGCCCTACGCGTCTGTCTTTTCTGCACTGATGCTTCCTATAATAACCGATGGAGAGTCATTGGCCTCTTTCTCACAGTCGTGGACAACAGATCCCAAGCAGAGGGTGCCAAGCTCAGCAGATTTTGGGATGATTACGTCCGAGTTGGTCTCATTATAGAGTGTCACACTGAAGCTGCCAGATTCAACCTTTACAAGATAGGAAGGGATCGCAATTCCCATAGGAGTACCTCTGCTCGCTGTTGGCTCCAATACAGCCTCATATGCATTGCCTCCTGGACCTTGGTGTCCTTTTGCTTTCACAATGGCTACTTGACGAGCTGACAATACAACAGACTGCCCTCCAAGGTATGCTTTACCAACTTTACCATCCTTGGCTCCGAACTCTAGAGTCTGACCAGTGGTCTTCAAGGCTCTCTGCCAAATTGGGTCTTGGGTCGGCCAAGGTATCTTCGTCAGATGAGGCTTGTGACTTGAGCTTAGGAGGTCTTCCCAACACTGCTGCAGCACATTCATTCCCAAAATTCCATGCACTCCTCCCTTTGCCTGCGGGGCTGGAGACTTCTCCCGGAGAACAAGCACAACTCGAAACTTGATAGTTTGCCCGATGGTATGAATATCCGTCTCAAAGTAGCCAACATAGGGCATATTGGCACCATTCGCAGAGACAAGGGTGAAAAGCTCAGGGATCGGTCGGAGCGTGAACCCGTTGGGGGCAAGGTGGGCATTAAAAAACGATTCACCAACAGTTGTCACTTGGGAACCTGGGTCAAGCAAGCAGGGAACTGTAACTCCAGAAAACATTACAGTAACAGAGTAGCACTCTCCGACTGTTTTTGATAGAAACTTCTTATCCACTGGGGTAGTCGAGCCATCTACATTAACCTCCGCCATACAGCTCGCTACAGCAGAGGCTGGCCGTTTAACTCCTGTGATTGCCGACTTCGTTCCGGTCTACCTTCAGGCTGCTGTTGTGGGTATTGGGGCGCTTGTGCTTCAGGTACAAATCCTCTGCCTCTTGGTCGGTATCTGTCATTGGCCACGTTTCTGTAGGGGCAGTTTCGGGCGAAGTGTCCCGGGAAGCCACACGAATAACAAGGTCCTCTGCGTCCTGGATGGCCGAACCTGGGAGAGGCAGCGACGGGATGGGGAAACTGCTGGAAATAAGGCGAGCCCATTTGTGGTTGAGGACTGGCATTCTGGTAAGGATAGCTCGGGAGGTAGTTTCGAGGATAGCCTGTTGGAGGCCTGACGACATCTTGGACAGCCTTCACTACCTTGTCAGTCATCTCCTTAAGAGCCCCCAGAAGATTGTCTGTGGCTGTTGCTTTATCTCCCAACTGCATGGCGGCTTGATGAGCGGTAGAATGTATGGTCGCTCTGGATCTTGCATCCTCCTGTCCTTCCCGCCTCAAGACGTACTCCCGTAGTTCTCGGAAGGATTTCACCGCATCCCCTTCGTACATATCCCTGCATGTATTTCTGATGTATGTGTCATTCAGTCCCTCTATGAACTGCTCTGTCAGGGCCGCGTTTGGGTTGGAGTACAGCTTCTCATCCCGTCTTGTGAATCTCATGAAGCGCTTCTCTAGATCAACCGCAAAATCTCGAACTCCTTCGCCATGGCGTTGTTTTCTCTCAAGAAAGAGGCACTGGAGTTCCCCAACGGCCAACTTTTCACCGTATGAGTTCTTTATGAATAACAACACTTCCCCAACGGTTTGCCCAGCGGCCAATAGGGCTTTGACCTCCGCTTTCGGTATCCCACGCAGGTAGTCCACAAGAAAGGCGCCCCTCTGCACTGCAGGTATGGAATACCGCTGGAAGACGTCCTCAATGGATGTGATGAAATCACGCACTTCACAAGGCTTGCCATCGAAGGGAGTAATCTTGCGTTCGGGAGCCATCACCAGCTGGGTGCGAGGTTTAGCCAACATCTCTAGTAATTTGTCTGTCACCATAGGTGGAGTCTCAGAAGCAGGGTTGGGGTCCGGCATCAGTACTGTAAACTCATGATCTCCCCAGCCATCTGGAGATGGGCCAACAAGTCCATTCTGGGAGGGAACTACAACCATGCTGCCATCTTCTTTGCTGTACAGAAGTCCCTGTGCCTTAGGGTGCTCAGTTTGTAGTACCCCAAGCATGAGGGGCCCATCCTCTGACTTCAATGGGAACTGGTGTACACCCTCCTTACCCTTTACTTTAACGTAATTTACCATTTTTTTCTCTCTTTTTTTTTTCCGACTCTAATTTTTATTTACTTTTATATATACACCGGAGTGCCTTTAAGCAATTTTATTTTCACCTTTAACCTTTTTTTTAATTTTTTTTTTTTACATCAAAGAGTTCCTTTAAGCAATTTAACTGACCTCTAACCCTTTTTTTTAGTTACACTAATGAGAACATTTAAGCAATTTAATTCACACCTTTAACTTTTTTTTAAAGTTACACTAATGAGTACACTTAAGCAATTTAATTCACACCTTTAACTTTTTTTTTTTTAGTTACACTAATGAGTACACTTAAGCAATTTAATTCACACCTTTAACTTTTGTTGTTATACCAAAGATACCTTTAAGCAGTTTAATTTGCACAATTACTTTCCTGTTACTTTTTTTTTTTTTTTTTGACAATGCACCTTTAAAGACAGCTTATATAATTGCAGGCAACAAGTGAAATCTCAAAGAGAGTGAAAAAAACACAACCAACAGGCTCCCTTTAATACAAAATTTTCTTCTACACCAGATAATAAATCAACTATTCCTTATTTTTTTATTTATTTATTTATTATTATTTTTTTTTAAGTGTACGTATGATTTCCTACCGCTACCACAGCTTCTTCTTTATCTGAGCTTGATTTCTTGATCATCCTCCAAATCCTGCCGACTACGCTTGTGAGAGGGACGGGGGAAGGGGGCGCTGAACATCAACATCAAGGAAAAAGGGCTAGGGCACGCAGGTTCTCTGGATTTCAGGTTGATCTTTATTTGGAGTAATGGCCTGTAAGTGTAAAGTCAGGGCAGGCAGTCAAAAAGAGTTGCTTAGTTACAGTTTTCTTTCATTTCTTTTTGCTTAGATGACTCAGCAATTGTGTTAAAACATAAGGCAGAAAAACCCCAAGCTAGGCAGTCCTAAGCACCGACCAAAGCAACGCGCAGCAAACCCACCCCATCACATAAATCCGCCTGCAATCTCTACCCAATTGCCAAGTTTACATCCATAAAAATTATGGTTATTTGTCTAAAACATAAAGGGCCATAACTTAAATATCTTCAAATGAGGCCTACATTATATTAATCAGAAACTCATGTCTACAGCACATACTGCACATGGTCATACTACATATGCCAGCAGTACAAACACACTTGTGCTCCTCTTAACACAACATTTTTGAATTCATACTAATTTTCTATCTCAAAAATTCACTTTTTTCATAGCCTCTAAAAGTACCACTAAACAAACCTATAATAATTTGCTGTCAAAGTGAAATAAGTCCCTTTGTCATGCTCTAAGTATAAAATTTAGAAATAATAAGTTCAAAATTGGATAGAAATAATGGCAAACTTTACCTGTAAAGTCAGGGCAGGCAGTGACCTTAAGCCCGCTGTTACTAGGCAGATCCAAAAGAGCAGTAAACAATATGTAGTTCGTGTCAGCTTGATTATTTTTCTAATAATTAATTAAAACTTCCTTGCCAATTAAATCTTCAACAAAAATGTTCTATTATTTAATATTGAATAAAATAAGTAATTAAACAAATGTTTGATTTCCCTACTTTAATAACCACAAAATTTATGAACTACATGTGGAATCACTTCTTTTAATATGCAAATGAATGGCTTAATTAGTTTGACCCTGCTGCTGTTTCATGACAGTGGAAATATGCAAATGAATGGCTTAGTTTGACCTCGCTGCTGTTTTATGACAGTGGAAAGTACATACATAAACTACACTGTATAAGTGAAAAGACTTTAGCAAAGGGATACGATTAGAATATGCAAGTATAGGTAAGTGATTAAAGAATAAAGTAGTTTTATTATGTGAAGCACTACAATATGCAAGTATAGGTAACTAGTTAAAGAATAAAGTAGTTTTATTATTTGAAGTGCTACACACCCCTTACATACATTTTTTTAATTCATTCTATCATGGAATTAAGAAGAGTCCTCTTTCTTTTGTTCAACCAGTAATTTATTACACGTTTTTAAAAGTGACAGCACCTCAGAAAAAAAAATTGATTGCTACCATCATGAGCTTTTCACCACGTTTCACATTAGGCCTACAACTCTACTATTTGGTTATATTTTAATATAACGTTAAAATCCGACCATTTGGTTATTCAAGAATTAGAAATTTATACAATGTTTCTTGTTTGTTTTTGTAATTTTATTTCCTCAAAGTCAACACTTCATTCCACCTCAATTAGTACTCAGAAACTTTAAATGATCTAAAATAAAAAATGTTTCACTTTATTATCATCAATGCAGTGGAAGATTAAGAACACAAAAGTTTCAGATAGTATCTGTTTGTCTGTTTGTCTATGGGACTTGGCTGTCAGCTAATGTTCATGTATGTATAAAAAGGTTAGGCCCCCTATTCAGACATATCACAGCCTAATGAGGGCATCATCTATTCAAACCACTATTTCCGTCAGGTCAGAATATCCCTGGTAACTAGCATGCACAATTGGCTCCAATTGTCAACTGGCAACCAGGGAAGAGTTTTCAGTGTTCAACTTACAGAATGGCAAATGAAAATCTCTTTTTCCAGGTAGCAAAACACCAAAATACTAAATGATAGGTGCAGCAAAGTGTTCCAAACCATAAGACAAGGTATGCTATTTGGAAAGATGTGGGTGATATATAGGATGTAATGCAGTAGTGAGCATTTTTGGTTTTTATATAGAATGACTTCATTTAATCATTCAAGCGACAAATGTTTAGTGACCACTCCATATGTTTGTATGAAAACGGACTGTAAAATGACGCTGGGAAATGCCCCAAAACTCAAAGCTGAAATGCATTTCAACACTAGAGGGCCAACGATGTGAACTATAAAGGTAATAGGGATGGCAGACATTTTTTCCCAAAACAAAATTTCACTGTTTGAATACTGGATGAAATGTTATTTGATGTTAATATGTAAACAAAAATTACCATATCTCACAAATATTTATGAATAAGCAGGGTATTCTTATTGGTCAAGTCATTATGACTCACTATAATTGATATATACATGTAAAATACAAATTTAAGGGTTGTACCTGAATGGAGAAATTTGCATCTGATTCAAGGCCAGTCAGCTCAAGTTGAAGTATTTCCTGATCCAGCCCGTCGGTTACTGTCTCCGTCTCACTAGGGTAACTGTCCCCTTCTTGTGTGACCTTAAAGTATAACACATAGTAAGCTATGATGATGCCCCGTGATGGGTCAGGACGCTGCCATTGTACGGTAATGGAGGTTGCATCTCCACTGGATGTCCTTACCACTGTCACTTGAGATGGTTCTGAGTTGAAAGAATCACTCATTAATTAGTGTCAATCACTTATTACTTTCCTCGTATAACACCTACTCTTTTTGTTAAAGGCAAGGTACAACATTGTTAATTTCCAATTTATCAAGTTAACTAATGATTATCTAAAACCTTACTTGGAGTAAAGTTGCCCCCTTTTTTGTACAGTGCAGCCCCTTTGTGTTGAGACCCTGGATTTGCTCCTGTGTCATACATGTACTTACTTCCCTCCTGGATTATGCGATAAACTGGAGCGCTGAGAGGACCCTTACCCACAGCTGTTTCAGCTTGAACCTGCATGTAAAATATCAAGAACACAACTCATTCTCTACAAAGATTTTAAAGCAAGGTACAACACTGGTAATGTTAGTAAAACTGCTTTTACGAGAATGCTTACTCTCTTTGAATCAATACATATAAAAAACAGGTAATGAGCAAAGAAAAATTGGCTGATGCCGGACTCGAACCCGCGACCTCTCGAATATATATACACGTTACAAAACAAGAAAAACGTTAGTCACACTTGTGGTAAAATATCTGTAAATTCGTCCACACTCAATAAGAATTCAGAAAGATGTAGAGAAGCCAACCTGTTTATAGTTTCAACTTTTTTGTTGTGTCTTTAACAAGAAAATTGTTAAAATTGTTGATCTATTTCAAATTTGTAATGAATCAGATTTGTGTATGATGCCACAAGAGGGCAGTAGTAGTAAGGGCTGGTAGAATGAGAAGGGGTTCGGAAGGGTCAGGAGTTCACGAGAAAGATGGCGGATTCAGACACATGTAATTGTAAAGCTCTAGGAGTTTGAGAAGGAGAGAAAAATATTAAAGCATAACAGAGTTTATTCATATCAACTGTATTTCCTGTTGAATTACCAACCCCCTTATGCCACACAGTGTATCACTACAGTAATAAGAATGTAAGACAGCATACTTTCTCAGAATTTTTGTTTTGGTACCAACTTCATATCACTAAGTTTTAGATTATTTTGTAATCAAAGGTGTACGTACATGTTCTTTAACAAACAAATAGTGAAAATGCATTTACATTTTTTTTATTCATTCTATCATGGAATTAAGAAGAGTCCTCTTTCTTTTGTTCAACCAGTAATTTATTACACATTTTTAAAAGTGACAGCACCTCAGAAAAACAAAATTGATTGCTACCATCATGAGCTTTTCACCACGTTTCACATTAGGCCTACAACTCTACTATTTGGTTATATTTTAATATAACATTAAAATCCGACCATTTGGTTATTCAAGAATTAGAAATTTATACAATGTTTCTTGTTTGTTTTTGTAATTTTATTTCTTCAAAGTCAACACTTCATTCCACCTCAATTAGTACTCAGAAACTTTAAATGCATGATCTAAAATATAAAGTTTTTCACTTTATTATCATCAATGCAGTGGAAGATTAAGAACACAAAAGTTTCAGATAGTATCTGTTTGTCTATGGGACTTGGCTGTCAGCTAATGTTCATGTACATGTATGTATAAAAAGGTTAGGCCCCCTATTCAGACATATCACAGCCTAATGAGGGCATCATCTATTCAAACCACTATTTCCGTCAGGTCAGAATATCCCTGGTAACTAGCATGCACAATTGGCTCCAATTGTCAACTGGCAACCAGGGAAGAGTTTTCAGTGTTCAACTTACAGAATGGCAAATGAAAATCTCTTTTTTCAGGTAGCAAAACACCAAAATACTAAATGATAGGTGCAGCAAAGTGTTCCAAACCATAAGACAAGGTATGCTATTTGGAAAGATGTGGGTGATATATAGGATGTAATGCAGTAGTGAGTATTTTTGGTTTTTATATAGAATGACTTCATTTAAACATTCAAGCGACAAATGTTTAGTGACCACTCCATATGTTTGTATGAAAACGGACTGTAAAATGACGCTGGGAAATGCCCCAAAACTCAAAGCTGAAATGCATTTCAACACTAGAGGGCCAACGATGTGAACTATAAAGGTAATAGGGATGGCAGAAATTTTTTCCCAAAACAAAATTTCACTGTTTGAATACTGGATGAAATGTTATTTGATGTTAATATGTAAACAAAAATTACCATATCTCACAAATATTTATGAATAAGCAGGGTATTCTTATTGGTCAAGTCATTATGACTCACTATAATTGATATATACATGTAAAATACAAATTTAAGGGTTGTACCTGAATGGAGAAATTTGCATCTGATTCAAGGCCAGTCAGCTCAAGTTGAAGTGTTTCCTGATCCAGCCCGTCGGTTACTGTCTCCGTCTCACTAGGGTAACTGTCCCCTTCTTGTGTGACCTTAAAGTATAACACATAGTAAGCTATGATGATGCCCCGTGGTGGGTCAGGACGCTGCCATTGTACGGTAATGGAGGTTGCATCTCCGCTGGGTGTCCTTACCACTGTCACTTGAGATGGTTCTGAGTTGAAAGAATCACTCATTAATTAGTGTCAATCACTTATTACTTTCCTCGTATAACACCTACTCTTTTTGTTAAAGGCAAGGTACAACATTGTTAATTTCCAATTTATCAAGTTAACTAATGATTATCTAAAACCTTACTTGGAGTAAAGTTGCCCCCTTTTTTGTACAGTGCAGCCCCTTTGTGTTGAGACCCTGGATTTGCTCCTGTGTCATACTTACTTCCCTCCTGGATTATGCGATAAACTGGAGCGCTGAGAGGACCCTTACCCACAGCTGTTTCAGCTTGAACCTGCATGTAAAATATCAAGAACACAACTCATTCTCTACAAAGATTTTAAAGCAAGGTACAACACTGGTAATGTTAGTAAAACTGCTTTTACGAGAATGCTTACTTTCTTTGAATCAATATATATAAAAAACAGGTAATGAGCAGAGAAAAATTGGCTGATGCCGGACTCGAACCCGCGACCTCTCGAATACCGTACGAGTGCTCTACCAACTGAGCTAACCAGCCCCTATGTTAAATACCATATTTCCACCGGTCCTCTTCAGGACCACATCTTCTCAAAAGAGAAACCTCATGCCACTTGTCTACTCTATATATTATCCATTTAATATAATACAAATATAAAAGTATATATTATGTGATAAACAAATATCTCCCGGCTATGGCACAAAGGAAATTTACGAAAGAAGCAAAACGTTCACAATCAAAACGAAAATTGAAACGATTTTCACCTGAACGCTCAAATAAAACCAAACAGTACCATATTAATCAAATGACTACACTAGCAGAACTAAGCGAACAATTCATCACAAACCTATCTACAGCAAAGCCATCTCAAATTGAGAAAATTGCCCTGGGTAAAGGTTTAAACTTCGTTCCAACATCTGCTAAACCAACCCGTTCTACTCTCCTGAGTGATATCAATATCTTCCAAAAAAAGATTGAGAATTGCATAACCAATGCATAACTAAACTTCCAAAAACCCACTGGCAAACCAAGCCAAACTCATTCACAAGGTAAACCGAAAGGTATGCAAAACATGGAAGTACCACTGGTTTTCTCAACCACCTATAATCCGTTCGTTAACCACAACGATGTGAATCAAGCAATAAACAAACACTGGCCGCTGATACAACAAAACCCACAACTCTCGGAAATATTTCCGAAACAACCCTTTGTTGCATTCAGAAAGACCTTAATGTTTTGCTTTCCTTATTAGAGGAACAAATCACATAAAAACAACGAACTCTCTCACTCAAATAAAACGGAAACATTTCAACTGTTTGATGAAAACATCATTTCTATGTCTTACAAGACAGGAGACAACCCGGCTCTTCGGAACCATTACATGCAACTGATGATTGCCGATTAAGGCATGAAAGCTTAGCTATTGCTACGAAAGGATATAAAAATATCCTGTCTCTTCTACACATTTCCCAATTTTGACCCATCGGTTATTATTGGTACCTTCAAACCAAAGGTCTACTATTCCCACAACATTTTTATTGTCAAATGGACAAAATTTGGTAATAGTCAGATATGGATCCACTGTATTTCAATTTTGTATGACAAATGCATATTGAAAAACAAATACAAGTCAGCAAAGATGAAGTGTCACTGAATGGGATTGCACCATCACTCTTTTACACGTGGAACCCACTGACTGGGTATCAAGTTTGGTAACTGTTAGCAAACCAAACGGAAAAATGTGAGTTTGCATCAACCCCAAGCCTCTCAACAGTGCTCTCAAACGGGGGCATTACTCACTGCCAGTGATTGACGACACCACAAACCACTGGTTGCTATCACACGCAAGCCACTCAGTGCCCAAAAGGCTGCAGCGTCTTCTTATCCGTTTGAACCAGTATGATGTAGAAATCAAGTACAAACCAGGACCTGAAATGTACTTGGCTGACACACTGTCTTGCGCATATACCTCCAACAAACGGACAGATCATCCACTGAAATTGCAGTGGAAAGTATCTACATGGCAAACTTTCTACCACTCTCTAAGCAACGACTTAAATTCAACACGCAACAGCAAGTGACTCAACACTACAGCTGGTCATGCAGCAAATCACAGTAGGGTGGCCTGGCCAGACACAGTGCATGAATGCCCACCCGAAATACATGCATGCTTCAATGCTCGAGCCGAACTGACAACTCAGGATGGCATAGTCTTCAAAGGCTATCGCTGTGTCGTACCCAAGAACCTGAGAGCAGACATACGAAAACGCCTTCATTGCTGCTCATACCAGCATTCAAAGCACTATTACACAATGAACAACACCCTGAAAATGCCCTGAAAATCTGTTTTGCCATGAAATAATAGTTCAGTGTAATTTCACAGCAATTTCACAGTGTCTCTTCCTTTCAGATATTGGCAATAATGTTCACAGTGATTTCACGGCAAATTCACGGCTCTCTCGAGAATTAATGAGCTGTCCCAAAACAGCCATGAAAAGTTTATGGCATTTTCACAGCGTTTTCACGCCGAAGGAATCCCAAGAGTATTTCATGGCATTTTCATGGTGTTGTGTCATCGTGAAATTGCCATGAACTATTTATTTCACCGTAAAACAGATTTTCAGGGCATTTTCAGGGTAAAGTTATTCATAGTGTTAGACGGGCCAGAGAATGCGTTTATTGGCCTGGAATGACAGTGACGTGAAAGACTATGTTTCCCAGTGTGAAGCATGCAACATGTACATGTACCAACCCAAAGAGCCACTGCTCAGCCACACAATTCCTCAAAGACCATGGAAAAAATTAGGCTGCAACATATTCACACTTGGGAACCATGACTACTTATGCTCGGTTGATTATTACTCAGACTATTTCGAAATCGACCCACTACCTGGTAGCAAAGATGCCACCACCATCAAGAAACTGAAAAAACACTTCTCCAACTACGGAATACCAGACACTCTTCAGTCAGATAACAGACCAACCTTCAACTCACGACAATTTGAAAATTTTCCCACCCAATACGGATTTGACCACTCGACCAGTTTCCCCTGAATACCCGCGAAGTAATGGAAAAGTTGAAAACGCTGTCAAGATCGCCAAGCGTCTGATTAACAAAACACACTCGCGGTGACTTCTACTTAAACCTACTTAGTAGCTCACCTGCACAGCGATTCCTTGGTCGGCGCACTAAGACTGACATCCCAGTAGCCAGCAAATTACTTGAACCTAAAATCATGCGAGATGTTGTTGCCATTAAAACCCAGAAACAGGCCAAACAGTCATACTACTATGACAGAAATTCCACATCACTTTCCCCTCTGTGTGAAGGAGAAATGGTGTGATTTAAACAAAAATGTGACAGCAAAGTGTGGCAGAAAGCATAGGTTCAGAAACAAGTTGGCATCTGGTCATATCAGATAATCACTGAAGACGGTCGCAAGTATTGGCGCAACAGACAACATCTGTGAAAGAGTGTGAAAATATTCATCAAAATGTCACAAACTGCAACAATACCCCTACACGACCCATAAGTAACTCCACAAACAAGCCCTATCGAGACAGCATTCAAACGTAAGGGTTCGCAGCAACACATGTACATCCCTTCACATGCTACTTACAATACCAAAACAGTCAGTTCACCAAGACAGAACCAACCATCTTGAGAAGCAACAGAATCCGTTCAACCCCAAAATATCTGGAACAGTACATCACAAAATAAGAACTCATGGACACTGAACTCTTGAAAGATAAGACGCAGTTAAAAAAAGAAAGAAAAAAAAAGTTCTTGTTTATAGTTCTTATATGTTAACAGTTGTTATTGTTGTAGTTATAAGGTAATTAAGTCTTTAAGAAACTAATTCTTTTCCAGAAAGGAAAGGTGTAACGATAGTTGGTCTAGCACCCTTTGTTGACCTGTCTTAAGGGGCGCCTTTAATTAGTCTTCTTTTAATGGCCGTTAATAAATACGCCTCAGTTCACCGATAGCCTGAGAACAATCACTCTTAATCACGTGTCATCCTTAATAGAACTATAGAAATATTACACCTGGTAAATAGCATGCACAATTGTCTCCAATTGTCAACTGGCAACTAGGGAGTTTTCAGGGAGTTTTCAGTGTTCAACTTACAGAATGGCAAATGAAAATCTCTTTTTTACAGGTAGCAAAACACAAAATACTAAATGATAGGTGCAGCAATGTGTTCCAAACCATAAGACAAGGTATGATATTTGGAAAGATGTGAGTGATTATGACTTACTATCATTCATGTATAAAGTATGCAAATTTATGGGTTGTACCTGAATGGAGAAATTTGCATCTGATTCAAGGCCAGTCAGCTCAAGTTGAAGTGTTTCCTGATCCAGCCCGTCGGTTACTGTCTCCGTCTCAATAGGGTAACTGTCCCCTTCTTGTGTGACCTCAAAGTACAACACATAGTAAGCTATGATGATGCCCTGTGGTGAGTCAGGACGCTGCCATTGTACGGTAATGGAGGTTGCATCTCCGCTGGGTGTCCTTACCACTGTCACTTGAGATGGTTCTGAGTTGAAAGAATCACTCATTAATTAGTGTCAATCACTTATTACTTTCCTCGTATAACACCTACTCTTTTTGTTAAAGGCAAGGTACAACATTGTTAATTTCCAATTTATCAAGTTAACTAATGATTATCTAAAACCTTACTTGGAGTAAAGTTGCCCCCCTTTTTTGTACAGTGCAGCCCCTTTGTGTTGAGACCCTGGATTTGCTCCTGTGTCATACTTACTTCCCTCCTGGATTATGCGATAAACTGGAGCGCTGAGAGGACCCTTACCCACAGCTGTTTCAGCTTGAACCTGCATGTAAAATATCAAGAACACAACTCATTCTCTACAAAGATTTTAAAGCAAGGTACAACACTGGTAATGTTAGTAAAACTGCTTTTACGAGAATGCTTACTCTTTTTGAATCAATATATATAAAAAAAACAGGTAATGAGCAAAGAAAAATTGGCTGATGCCGGACTCGAACCCGCGACCTCTCGAATACCGTACGAGTGCTCTACCAACTGAGCTAACCAGCCCCTATGTTGGTGGGCGGTCCACTTATGCCAATTATCTATTGCTCTATGGGGCCAGGTCAGAGGCCAAACCATATCTGCCGAGTAGCCAGGGATCAAGCCCCGGTCAGATGCAAACAACCCGGGTAACGGCAGTAGCGGGGATCACACAACTTGGGACACAAGCCTTTTATGTGGTTGTACACAAAGTAGATTTATAGGGAGAAACTGACCTGAATATTATATAAACAGGTAGCGAGCAAAGAAAAATTGGCTGATGCCGGACTGAAACCCACGACCTCTCAAATATATATACACGTTACAAAACAAGAAAAACGTTAGTCACACTTGTGGTAAAATATCTGTAAATTCGTCCACACTCAATAAGAATTCAGAAAGATGTAGAGAAGCCAACCTGTTTAAAGTTTCAACTTTTTTGTTGTGTCTTTAACAAGAATTTTTTTTAAATTGTTGATCTATTTCAAATTTGTAATGAATCAGATTTGTGTATGATGCCACAAGAGGGCAGTAGTAGTAAGGGCTGGTAGAATGAGAAGGGGTTCGGAAGGGTCAGGAGTTCACGAGAAAGATGGCGGATTCAGACACATGTAATTGTAATGCTCTAGGAGTTTGAGAAGGAGAGAAAAATATTAAAGCATAACAGAGTTTATTCATATCAACTGTATTTCCTGTTGAATTACCAACCCCCTTATGCCACACAGTGTATCACTACAGTAATAAGAATGTAAGACAGCATACTTTCTCAGAATTTTTGTTTTGGTACCAACTTCATATCACTAAGTTTTAGATTATTTTGTAATCAAAGGTGTACGTACATGTTCTTTAACAAACAAATAGTGAAAATGCATTTACATTTTTTTTATTCATTCTATCATGGAATTAAGAAGAGTCCTCTTTCTTTTGTTCAACCAGTAATTTATTACACGTTTTTAAAAGTGACAGCACCTCAGAATTTTTTTGTTATTGCTACCATCATGAGCTTTTCACCACGTTTCACATTAGGCCTACAACTCTACTATTTGGTTATATTTTAATATAACATTAAAATTCGACCATTTGGTTATTCAAGAATTAGAAATGTATACAATGTTTCTTGTTTGTTTTTGTAATTTTATTTCCTCAAAGTCAACACTTCATTCCACCTCAATTAGTACTCGGAAACTTTAAATGATCTAAAATAACAAATGTTTCACTTTATTATCATCAATGCAGTGGAAGATTAAGAACACAAAAGTTTCAGATAGTATCTGTTTGTCTGTTTGTCTATGGGACTTGGCTGTCAGCTGATGTTCATGTATGTATAAAAAGGTTAGGCCCCCTATTCAGACATATCACAGCCTAATGAGGGCATCATCTATTCAAACCACTATTTCCGTCAGGTCAGAATATCCCCGGTAACTAGCATGCACAATTGGCTCCAATTGTCAACTGGCAACCAGGGAAGAGTTTTCAGTGTTCAACTTACAGAATGGCAAATGAAAATCTCTTTTTTCAGGTTGCAAAACACCAAAATACTAAATGATAGGTGCAGCAAAGTGTTCCAAACCATAAGACAAGGTATGCTATTTGGAAAGATGTGGGTGATATATAGGATGTAATTAATGCAGTAGTGAGCATTTTTGGTTTTTATATAGAATGACTTCATTTAATCATTCAAGCGACAAATGTTTAGTGACCACTCCATATGTTTGTATGAAAACGGACTGTAAAAATGACGCTGGGAAATGCCCCAAAACTCAAAGCTGAAATGCATTTCAACACTAGAGGGCCAACGATGTGAACTATAAAGGTAATAGGGATGGCAGACATTTTTTCCCAAAACAAAATTTCACTGTTTGAATACTGGATGAAATGTTATTTGATGTTAATATGTAAACAAAAATTACCATATCTCACAAATATTTATGAATAAGCAGGGTATTCTTATTGGTCAAGTCATTATGACTCACTATAATTGATATATACATGTAAAATACAAATTTAAGGGTTGTACCTGAATGGAGAAATTTGCATCTGATTCAAGGCCAGTCAGCTCAAGTTGAAGTATTTCCTGATCCAGCCCGTCAGTTACTGTCTCCATCTCACTAGGGTAACTGTCCCCTTCTTGTGTGACCTTAAAGTATAACACATAGTAAGCTATGATGATGCCCTGTGGTGGGTCAGGACGCTGCCATTGTACAGTAATGGAGGTTGCATCTCCGCTGGGTGTCCTTACCACTGTCACTTGAGATGGTTCTGAGTTGAAAGAATCACTCATTAATTAGTGTCAATCACTTATTACTTTCCTCGTATAACACCTACTCTTTTTGTTAAAGGCAAGGTACAACATTGTTAATTTCCAATTTATCAAGTTAACTAATGATTATCCAAAACCTTACTTGGAGTAAAGTTGCCCCCTTTTTTGTACAGTGCAGCCCCTTTGTGTTGAGACCCTGGATTTGCTCCTGTGTCATACTTACTTCCCTCCTGGATTATGCGATAAACTGGAGCGCTGAGAGGACCCTTACCCACAGCTGTTTCAGCTTGAACCTGCATGTAAAATATCAAGAACACAACTCATTCTCTACAAAGATTTTAAAGCAAGGTACAACACTGGTAATGTTAGTAAAACTGCTTTTACGAGAATGCTTACTCTCTTTGAATCAATATATATAAAAAACAGGTAATGAGCAAAGAAAAATTGGCTGATGCCGGACTCGAACCCACGACCTCTCGAATATATATACACGTTACAAAACAAGAAAAACGTTAGTCACACTTGTGGTAAAATATCTGTAAATTCGTCCACACTCAATAAGAATTCAGAAAGATGTAGAGAAGCCAACCTGTTTATAGTTTCAACTTTTTTGTTGTGTCTTTAACAAGAAAATTGTTAAAATTGTTGATCTATTTCAAATTTGTAATGAATCAGATTTGTGTATGATGCCACAAGAGGGCAGTAGTAGTAAGGGCTGGTAGAATGAGAAGGGGTTCGGAAGGGTCAGGAGTTCACGAGAAAGATGGCGGATTCAGACACATGTAATTGTAAAGCTCTAGGAGTTTGAGAAGGAGAGAAAAATATTAAAGCACAACAGAGTTTATTCATATCAACTGTATTTCCTGTTGAATTACCAACCCCCTTATGCCACACAGTGTATCACTACAGTAATAAGAATGTCAGACAGCATACTTTCTCAGAATTTTTGTTTTGGTACCAACTTCATATCACTAAGTTTTAGATTATTTTGTAATCAAAGGTGTACGTACATGTTCTTTAACAAAAAAATAGTGAAAATGCATTTACATTTTTTTTATTCATTCTATCATGGAATTAAGAAGAGTCCTCTTTCTTTTGTTCAACCAGTAATTTATTACACGTTTTTAAAAGTGACAGCACCTCAGAAAAACAAAATTGATTGCTACCATAATGAGCTTTTCACCACGTTCACATTAGGCCTACAACTCTACTATTTGGTTATATTTTAATATAACATTAAAATCCGACCATTTGGTTATTCAAGAATTAGAAATTTATACAATGTTTCTTGTTTGTTTTTGTAATTTTATTTCCTCAAAGTCAACACTTCATTCCACCTCAATTAGTACTCGGAAACTTTAAATGCATGATCTAAAATAAAAAATGTTTCACTTTATTATCATCAATGCAGTGGAAGATTAAGAACACAAAAGTTTCAGATAGTATCTATTTGTCTGTTTGTCTATGGGACTTGGCTGTCAGCTAATGTTCATGTATGTATAAAAAGGTTAGGCCCCCTATTCAGACATATCACAGCCTAATGAGGGCATCATCTATATATTCAAACCACTATTTCCGTCAGGTCAGAATATCCCTGGTAACTAGCATGCACAATTGGCTCATATTGTCAACTGGCAACCAGGGAAGAGTTTTCAGTGTTCAACTTACAGAATGGCAAATGAAAATCTCTTTTTCCAGGTAGCAAAACACCAAAATACTAAATGATAGGTGCAGCAAAGTGTTCCAAACCATAAGACAAGGTATGATATTTGGAAATATGTGGGTGATATATAGGATGTAATGCAGTAGTGAGCATTTTTGGTTTTTATATAGAATGACTTCATTTAATCATTCAAGCGACAAATGTTTAGTGACCACTCCATATGTTTGTATGAAAACGGACTGTAAAATGACGCTGGGAAATGCCCAAAACTCAAA
>CM055825.1:14025898-14058549 GCA_029582265.1 Zoroaster sp. YZ-2022 | reverse complement strand
TTGAAATGGATTAGAATGAATACAAACAAATATGTATGCATATTCATTATTTCTTGTTAATCAAACAATGAAATGAGCTGAAACTTTCACATGTCTGTTACTATACATTACTCCTGATAAAGTATGGATGTATTAAAGGTTATTTAAACCAATATAGTACATTTACTTAAGTTACATTTGTCTGTTTTGTAATATCTATTATTGGTATTAATCTATAATAACAATACTTTAATCTTTCTTGGTTCAGCTTTGGCCACAGCAGCAGCAGGTATCTCAACACATGCAACCATGGCAACCTAAAGACATGCAATGTGATCAACATAGTGCAGAAAGTAATGTATATTTTTCCAAGTTGATGAGTTCATCACGTCTACAGTACCAACCGCTTCCACCAGATGAGAAGCCTTTGCAGTTGCATGAAATAGAAGCCAGACAATTGAAGCAACCACACCTGCAGCAACCACATGTGTTACTCCAGCAGCAGCAACACATGCTGCAACATCAGCAGCAGCAACATCAGCAGCAGCAGCAACACCAGCAGCAGCACCAACAGCAGCAGCACCAGCAGCAGCAGCAGCAACAACACCAGCACCAGCAGCAACAACACCAGCACCAGCAGCAACAACACCAGCAGCAACAACACCAGCACCAGCAGCAATACCAACAGCACCAGCAGCAGCAACACCAGCAGCAACACAAGCAGCAACACCAGCAGCAACACCAGCACATACTCCAACAGCAACAGCAGCAACAGCAACAGCAGCAACAGCAGCAACAGCAGCAGAAAGACATAGCAGGAACTTCACCAAGCCATGTGCTGTAAGTGACAATTACTATTAATCATCTAGTACCCTGTAGAAAGTCATGAAGTAACTCTCACACAAAATTATACATTAAATATTAATGTATATTAAAACAAATGCAACCACAAATTTGCACCAAAATCTTTTTTGTCACACTGGTTATTAAACAATCATTGCAGGAAATTTATTGAAGTTTATTGAAGTTTATGGAAGTTTATTGAAGTTCCAAGCGCTTCAGTGCTGCTCATGGGAGGGATCTTCCAGACATCGACATTAGTTTTGGAAACAAGCACATAGACTAAACATTCGGGTCTGAAAACAAAAAATCTTCAATGAGCCATAGTAGTTAAAACAACCTGGTAATTCACATTCAGTTTTTTTTTATTACTGTGAAAAATTTCACATCTGTCTGGAGACTGGACAAAATCCTAAACTACGACAGTATTTCTTACAAATTTGAGTGAACAAGTGTACTTGCAAGTGCACCACTTACATTCCCAGCCCCACTGATCAAGAGATTGGATATTTTTTATATTCAGAGATCAGTTAAGTTGTTAAAAATAAAGCTGGCTGGTATGGAGAATGTCTTTACTTTTGCCTTTGAAAAGAACATATACATATATGAAAAATTTAAACAGCATGGTTAAATAAACTTACATATACATGTATTCATTCATGTAGCGCCTGGCCATCCCATAATATCACTCTAACCAGGAATCAATCCAATAATATCACTCTAACGAGGCCAAGTCATTACGTTTTTACTTTAGGGCTGTGCGTTTTCAGATATTTTTGGAACTGGATACCCGAAATCAGGAAACATTCGGATACCCGGATACCCGTTTTCATTTTTGTTGAAAACATGCCTCTGGTGGTGTACAAATACATGTACTGTAAATGGTAACAAATTGACTTTTATAATACAGAGGATACCATACTATCAATCTTTTCTTTATTGTGTAATCTCTTGAATTTAAAGATAATTGTCTGTACAAGTGCATTGTTCAAGAGTCACAGATTTCTGTTTACACCGCTCAAATGTTAAGTCCGAATTTTAAAAAGTCATTTTTGGGTAATTGGAACCGAAAAATGGAACCGGGTAATGATCGTTTCGGTCGGGTATCCGGATACCCGGCACAGCCCTATTTTACTTCATGTGTTTTTTGTTACTCAATTCAACTACTATTAATAGATCACTAGATACTGAATCACTGGACTCTGAATTAATTGATTTTAGCAATACTTGTGTACATTGGTTATGTCATATTTTCTCCTTGCTTGTACACTTACAGCATTTTAGGTGTATTTAGACAATCTGGTTCTTGGTTCTTTACCTTTCCAATATGAAATTCTTAATCTTAAGTTACATGTATGTGATAATTGAAGTACAACCCTATTAAGAAACTTCTTTCCCATGTTTTATCTGAGAAACTCAACCACACCCAGTGTATTAACTTGGATTTGACAGTGGGGTGTCCTACTTTAAGAGGAAGTTAGTGGTTATAGCTCTAATTAGTAGTAATATTATGTGGTTCTGAGAAAAACCGGTGGTTTGATAACTCAGTGTTTCATCTTCAGGAGTGTACTGAATGAAGCAGTAATTTGTCGAACCACTGGTTCTTCTGAAAACTTCCTCTTATGGTTCTTTTACCATGCAAAGCTTCAAATCCTACTTGTGTCCTAATTTGTTCAAATGTTGAAAAACAGCGTCCCATTGGTTTAATTACAAATTCTTTTGCATGTGTATTATTATAGTGTCAATTTACCAAACAGGACATCCAAGTAATGCTCAGACCATAATACTAGCTAATACGATCTCACCTTATTACTCATAATTCTAAGTAGAATTTTTACTTGTTCTCATCATCTATGTCAATCAGAAGTCAAGGATACCCTTGTCAATCACCACCTGATGTATATCACAGTTGTTACGATCCGAAAATCTTCAAACTATCCGTGAATGCAAATTACTCAAAAAGCTTGAATTTTCTCAGATGCAACAAAGAAATCAAACAAGGTCACACTGATATAAAGAACAAAGAAACAAAGTGATTTAATAATGAAAATATCAACCGCTTCAAATATCGATGGGTTTAACAAGCGTACAATGATTAGGGTAAACAAGTGTACATTAAGAAAAGATCTTATACTAAATAAGAAGACCTTACGGGCGAGGACTGAGCAGGCTCCAGCGCACGTACGTTCGATGCGTTCATTTCCTTCTGCGCATGTGCGAATTTAAATGTAACTTAGCATACTAATGAGATCGGTTGACCTCAGGTCACGTAACCGATGCCTAATGAAACTTCGTTATAACTGTACAGGAACTATATGAAATAGTGGAGAGGTTGAATTAATGACAGGCTCTTTCACTATTAGTTTATCGCTTATTTTCTGAAAAATAATATAAAATTATTAAACAAAAATACCAGCAGGAAACCAAAATGCTTATTTGTAAAATAGACAATATGATCTTTCTTTGCAAGTATTACACAGCTTTGTCAAAACTCCACAAAAATAGTTATGACTTAAAACACCAAATTCCCATTCAAAATTCAGTTTAGTGCGACCCCTTAGCAACCACCTAGCTTCAAAAATCTCTTTACTGGAATTTACTTTGAAACAATTACCACATTTAGTAAATTGGGTACATACCAAAGACCGATCAAACTTTATAAATTCTTGATTTCAATTTTGGCGCCACAATGAAGCCCAAAAGTTTGATGGCCTATAGAGGCGTCCTTGTTGCTATCTTGTGACCGTGATTTTGCAATGGGAAAGTCGAATTCCCGCCTCGGCTATACAGACTACTGATTACGCGCGCCCAATGGGACTTGAACGTACGTGAGCGAAAATGACACAAAAACAGTTCTCTGACACGGTGTAAATAGAGCTGGACATGGGGCAAATTCACCTCTAACAAACGGCCGGAAATAGACGAAACCACCGGGACGCAAGCCGACTCCCGTCACAACAATATGGGAAAGAAGAAATCCCAAAATACTGAACTGTAGATTTAGTTCACAAAATGTCTCTTCCGGAATTAAATTCAGCTCTCAGACACTTCACTCGGTCAAGACGAACTTTCTCAAAACACTCCACAGACGAGTCGTAAGCGACATCACAGGTCCTAGCTGGTGTACACTGAAGTCTGGTTTTCAAGTCTTGTTTACCAAAGTCTTAATGGTTTGCTCAAGTCCTATTTAAAATCCTCTACCAGCCCGTATTTATAGTTTTTCACTTCACTTCTAGAAATTTCTGAAAATTACATCATTTTCCAAAAGAAACTTCCAGAACGTTCTAGTCATAACCTGTAAACATAATCCCGCCCCCTTTGGGGTCAACACGCGGTCACGCACAGATTATCTAACACTTGCGGTTTGTGTGTGTATGTAACACAGTATGCATGAAGGAGTCTGGGGCCAAGGTAGTCTGCCTATCCTACCATCTCATCAATATTATAGGAGTCCAGATCAATCAAGTTATTGGCCAAATGACAGCAGGTATCAGAGCAGTCATCCATCTGAGCAGAGTAATATTGGAAATGCACTCCTTCATGGTGTCAGCTTCTTACAAAGGTAACATACATTTTTATGCAGCATTCTCTTTTTAGTAATTTTTATTGATCGTTTTTATAAGACTACAGTGTTTTTGTATTAAAATTCAAATATCTACAAAGAAAATGAGAACACATTTACTCTTAATACTATGGATATCTTGGCTATAGTATCTGTATGCAAGTACAATCAAGGGGGCAGTCTATTTTCCCTCCAGCCTCAGTTTGGCCATTTAGTGAAAAAAAAACCAAGATGACAGCAGTGTGTTCAAGGTGTACATATAGCTTATGTATTGATATAATCATGATGTCATGTTAGATGTAAAACAAAGACAATACCCTGAATACACACTGCATTGCATACATGAACCAATGAGTAACCTCTAGTTGCCTTTAGAGAGAGAAAGAGAGTACATTTCAGGTTCTAAGCATATGTTTACATCATAAACATGAGTACCATTACAAGCCTTTCCCACAAATTGTGTACTAACCCTAACCCCCTAGGTGTTCTGGCTAGGAACCTTCCTGAATCCTCCAAAATCCATCAGTACACTTTTGGAAACATGCCCTTATCTTTAAATGCACCATGCATTTTCGTTGATCTTTCATATTCAGCACTTACGGCCTGTACATGTACTTCTTGCCAGGTAGTAATTTTGCCCCATTGAGGTGAAAGTACCAGTTTCCAACAGTGCTATATTTTTCCAAAAAAGTGCCTCTTGGAGGATTTTGCAGGATTTTGCAGGATTTGGGGTGGTTAGGGTTAATGGAGTTTAATGGTCTAATGTCTGCCAGGTGCTCAATGTTTGCCAAATATAAGGCCAAAAAAAAGTAACAAGTCTCCGGTTCCTGGTCATTGGTCGGCTTCAAAATCAGTGCGGTGATGTGCTTTATGTATGTGATACATTGTATACGTGGGGACCAAATTTCCCTTTGTTTAGGGGGGGGGGGGCCTGGCCTAAGTTTTTTTGTATATTAACCCTAACCCCCTAGGCATTTCCACTGGCATGCTACATCAACCTAACAAACTCCAACACCATGTACATGTAGTAACCCACCATAGTCTGCAGTACTCAACCCATCAAACTCAAACAGTACACTTACAGGAACAATACTCAACCCATCATACTCCAACAGGCTCTATGCTGTTGGATTTTGATTGAGTGGGGACACATGGCCTAAAGTAAAGTTTGAACATTCGAGTCGCACAGTACTCAACCCATCATAATCCAACAGTTGTTTTCAGGCTAAAAAAACTTAACTATACAAAAACACCCTATGGAATAAATGGTAGGTTCTAGTTGTATGATGTTAGATACAATGCCAAGCATACCTAAGTACAATACTTGCCTTTATCAGTTGTTTATTACAGCAGGTTGTCCATAATTAGAGCATAGAACAATAAAGTGTACCGAACAAAGCACTTAACTACATACACACCCCTCCCCACCTAAACAAGATGAACATATGTTATTTATTACAAGAGGTCACAGTGTACCCAGTAAACCAAACTCATAACATACACACACTTTCCCCACTCAGTCAAAGTCCAACAATGTTGCATGTGTAAGGGAGTGAAATTCCTGTGTTATATATAGTAGGAGTGCCCCTTAGAGAATTTACTTTTTTTTTTTCTTTTGGTGGAAGATCCGGGTAGGAAAAAAAAAATTATTTTAGAATTTAGCCAACTTTTGTTTTATTCATTTGGGACAGAGTGTTTTTTTTTAGATAATTTTTTTTTCAAAATTAAAACCAACACAGTGCTTTTAGTTGAAGGACGTTTACCGTGCATGATGACGGAAACCCCGTGTCCGGCCAACCTAACCTTTCATGGGCAGAGTACACCTTTTCTGCCACATTCAACAACCATGACGGCGATGCAGGGTACAACACCAAGCCCTCATCACCAGACAATTCCACCTGGCGCTCAACACAACACCCATCAGCCTACATGTAGTCCCTATCCAAGCAGCATACAGATGGCAGATTTCGACCCCTTCCAAGCCAACTCTGGGCACCAGACATCAGGGACTTACACCGCTCACCAGTTGAAGGACGTCCCCACATTTAGTGGTTCTAGTTCGAAAAAACATGGACTCCGAGTAGAGGACTGGGCACGTGACATGCGGTTTCTTCTGGAATTAAAGGGACCCCAAGCAGAGCGAGTCAGGTTCCAGGAAGTCGTCCGACATACAAAAGCTGACGCTCGTGACGTGGTCCTAAACTTGGAGAGCCGTGGAACCACCACTGCAGAGGAGGCCATCTCAGAACTACTAGACGAATTTGGAGAAGGATGTACTGCAGCTACCCCCATAGCGACATTTTTTTCGAGACGGCAGCGGTCAGAGGAGACTGCAATCGAGTATGCCATTGCCCTCGAGACCTTGTTGAGAAATGTAGAGGACATCAAAAGGCGGCAAGGGAGGCAAGGTTCCCTTGGAGAAGATTGTGATGTGCTCCTGACAACCCAATTCATGTCTGGTCTCCATGACAATGCAGTCCGGCAACGCCTTGCCCCAATGCAGCCTCGCTGTATGAGTTTCAAAACACTCAGAAAGGAGTTGCGAGTCATCAACGAGGAATTCTCTCAAGTACGGGAAGCTAGGCGTTACCAGTACTCCATCCATCAACAGACTACAGAGGCTGACAACTCAACATCCCAACACCAAAAGACGAAGAAAGAACTGGAGATGAAGCTGGCACAATCACATAATCAAGTCACTCCAAATGTCAATGGACAATTGGAGGAACTGACAAAAATGATGAAACAACACATGTCAACGTTGGATCAGGTCGTACAGGACCAACACTCTCTTGGTCAACGTGTACACCAAATAGAGAGTGCCCTCAGTAGACAAGGACCCCCCATGCAGATTAGGGATATGAATCAATCCCGCCGCATCCCCGCCATGAGACAAGTGCAGAGATATTACACTTGCGGTGAGGTAGGCCACTTCTCTCGTGAGTGTAAAGCACCGAGACGACAGACCAACTTCGCCACGGAACAAGGGAGACAGCAGATGCCTTTAAACTAGTTCAACCTGTTGATGCTGGGCAATTGACAGGTATCACAAGTAAGGAGAGCCCTACTATGGACACTACACACTGGAGTGAATCGAAGATGATCTCTCTCCAAACCAGTCCAGGAGATCAGCCAGATGAAGAACAACTGGTGGGACCAGTAAGTACCACAGACGTAGTCGTCTCAGGGAGGAGTTGTCAGGCTCTGCTTGACACTGGTTCACAGGTGACCACCATTACAGACGATTTCATCTTAAGTCATCCTGAACTTAAACAACAAGTTTTGAAGAAGACCGATATCATCATTAAGGGCGCTGGCGGTCAGAATGTCCCTCATCGGGGATACATCCTCCTCCATATTGATGCCATCGGTGAAGAGATCAGAAATGTTCCTGCGTTAGTCGTCCCAGTGACAAAGTTCAGACGCTCAACCCCTCTCCTTCTTGGGACCAATGTGATCTTAGCAGTACGGGGCATGCTGCACAGTAAATATGGCCGAGGTTTCATGACAAGAGCCCACAAGTCTGCCAATTGGTATTCAGCATTCCAGTGCATAAATACAGATGGCATAGATATTGCTAGCACCAATGGAGAGATTGGTCATCTTCGCTATGCAGGAAGACGCTCACTCGAAGTACAGCCTGGAGCAGAAGTAATCATAACGGCCAACGCTCCAAAATCTACTAAAGGTCGTTGCATCACAGCACTGGTGGAGGGCAAGAGCAATAATAGTCTAGCTGTTGGGCAGATGTTGGTAGAAGTCCGAGACGGTAAAGTACCTATTCGGCTGTGCAACTTGTCTCATCAGACTGTAACTGTTAGAAGGAATGCAGTTGTGGCATGGCTGTCCAGTATCCAAGTCGTTCACTCAACGCCAGATCCCGATACTGCAGATGTGGTGACTTTTCAACAAACAGCGTCAGATGAAAACCCCATGCCAGACATCGACGTTGCTGATCTGACTCCCTCAGAAAGGATCGCCCTTGAGGATGTCCTCAGACAAAATGCTGACGTTTTCTCCAAAGATTCGCTCGATATTGGCATGACCACGACAGTTGATCACGAAATCCCACTGACTGACCCAACCCCCTTCCGTATCCCGTACAGGCGCATTGTACCAGGAGAAATCCAAGAGGTCCGTAAGCACATAGAAGATCTGGAGAGGACCAAAGTCATCAAACCGAGTCAGAGCCCGTTTGCTTCCCCAGTAGTAATTGTCCGGAAGAAAGATGGCAGTATTAGGCTTTGCGTTGACTATCGTAAACTAAACTCCAGAACTGTTCGTGATGCATACCCACTACCACGGATTGAAGAAGCTTTAGATGCCTTAGGGAAAGCTAAGTATTTTACTTGCTTAGATCTCACTTCTGGCTATCTTCAAGTTCGAATGGCGGAGAAGGACCAGTCAAAGACAGCTTTTACGACACCTATGGGACTGTTCGAGTTTACAAGAATGCCGTTTGGTCTCGTCAATGCACCAGCCACGTTCCAACGCCTGATGTCCACCGTGTTTAGCGACATGAATTTTGAAAGTGTTCTTCTTTATCTTGATGACATCATCATCTACAGTTCAACCATTGAAGAACACATCTCCCGTCTTGAAGAGGTATTTCAGAGACTGAGACGTCACAACCTAAAGCTCAAATCGTCAAAGTGTCACTTCCTCAAGAGCAGTGTGCAATATCTCGGGCACATTGTTTCTGCCGAAGGGATTACTAGTAGAACCACCTTCCACACAATCAAAATCCAACAACATTACTGTATGCCATTGGTACTCAACCAATCATAGTCCAACAGCTTAGCTAAGTTCACAGTACTCAACCAATCAAAATCCAACAAAACCTTCTGTTGGAGTCTGATGGGTTTGGGGTGGTTAGGGTTAAAGAAACCTTAAACCTCTGTATTTTGGCTAAATACCTTCTTGAATCCATTGAAATCAATGACATGTAGCATTAATCACCCATTTTTGTAGGATTATTGTTTGGGCTACATACACAGGGATGCCAGTTTTCTGGCTCTTGCCGGAATTTCAACTTTTTCATATTTTCTCAAAGAAATCCAACACTCCATCTTTCGTACGGCTGGAAAAAAATCGCCTTTACAGAGCGCACTCAATTAGTCTTGGTTATCAAGACGTTCTTACCTTTTCTTATTTTATGTCATCACATAATACACTTGAACATTTCACTGACAGAAGGCATTCGCTCACTTAGATGATCACATTGTTGTGAAAGTGCCCGCTAGCGTTCGACAGTTCATGCATATAGTACATGCAATGGAAAACGATAGTGAGACAACGAGCAATGTCTTGAACTAAGACTAGCCTATTGCTCCACCATATTGAAAACGGTGTGTGTGTGTATGTGGGTAGGCCTTCGCAAGGTTGTGGGGACTTATAACAAAAGGGTAGGCAAGAACACCGTATCTGTGGGGACATTTTCATGTCCCCATAGCATTTTTGGTCCCCACAACTGTGTCTAAAAGCGAGTGTATGTCCCCACAATTACGGAAAAAGATTGGGTGTGTGTTTGTTGTTTCCGGTGCGTTGTATAACATGGTGATCGCAACGAGATCATAAATATTTAATTTTGCGGCCCTCATTTTCTGAAATTTTACTCAACTTGTCTATCATAATGGAGGTCGGAAGAGGTATGGATCTGAAAAAACTTTACGCTAGTGTAAAGAACAGTTTCAATTGGCATTGGCTTAGGGATATTTTCTTTCTGACTATATCAGGAAGCTTGACATTGCTGGGAAAGCTTGCTGCATTATGTGCAACCAAACCATACTGTAACAGTGGAATTAAAACCCTCATGATTGTATGAAGCATGAAAACCTGCCTTATTAATGTTAAATACAGTGTAGTTCAAAATCTTAAGTAAATTGGTGTAGTTTGTAGACCATACATGAGATTAAATGTAAAAACATAGGATTCTGCGCAAGTGTGTATGCAGGAGTAGACGTACGTGCGTGCGTGCGTGCGTGCGTGCGTGCATGTGTGTGTGCATGAATGAACGTTCCCTCTTCCTTTACGGGAAAAAATGTTTTTCAGGCTCTGGAGCAAATTGGCATCCCTGTATACAGTCCTAAATCCAACAAGAGCAACCAATGGAGTTAGATGGATTTGGTACACATGGCATCATGCTATACATTTACATACATTTCTTAATACAGTACAAATATGACCGGCTCCACAAAAATGGGTATTATGTCTCAACATTTTTAAAATGAGTTATATACATAGTTGAATTGGTCACATTATATACTTTAATTTGGTATAGGTTTGACCTCTGTGGCATTTTCCATTCTGGAGAAATATTAATACATGTATTTGCATATTCATATTTTACAATTTAACAAAAGTGCCTTCAGAGATACAGCCCTTTAAACATAGCAAGTGGAAAAAGATATGAGCTAAAAATAAACTCTCTTGAATGCCCATAGCAACAGTTATGTTATTGATAGCAGGTGTTAAAACCGTATCACTACGAAAGCATAACATTGGTGGTTTTTCTTCCCTAAAACGGACAAAGAGTAAAACAAAAGATGAAAACAATGCACACAAAAGTGTTTGTTTTTTCATCTTTATTCATCAATATTAATATTTCTGAAAATAAATTATGAAAATATTGATATAATAGAAGCCAACAAACCAAAAAATAAAATCACTTTGTGAAGATTTGTTCAGCCCTTTACGTGTAATAGCATAGCGTGACTTACACTGTAATACCCCTTTGGAAAGAGCGGATCACATATTGGGTAGTCATATTGGGGATGAAACAAACCATGGATGAAACTAACCAGGGATGAAACAAACCAGGGATGAAACAAACCATGGATGAAACAAACCAGGGATGAAACTAACCAGGGATGAAACTAACCAGGGATGAAACAAACCATGGATGAAACAAACCAGGGATGAAACAAACCAGGGATGAAACAAACCAGGGATGAAACTAACCAGGGATGAAACTAACCAGGGATGAAACAAACCAGGGATGAAACTAACCAGGGATGAAAGGATCCATGTGAGGTTATTCACTTTGATGTTACTCAGTCTTTCTAATAATACTGCTGTTACTTATCATAATATAATAATAATAATGATGGAGGCATTTTTAAAACGTTCTTACACGAGGTATCCCAGCGCTGTGCATTATTACCCCTGCTCATCAGGCTCATAAATCATTCTTGAAACCATCTCAGCTCCCTGGGGAGTATACAGCTCAGTTGCTGCCATTTCGGCGCATATGGGCTAATCAAACACAACAACCAACTCTGCCCTCACAGGTACCCATTTACTCCTGGGTGGAGAGAAGCAATTGTGGTAAAGTGTCTTGCTCAAGGACACAAGTACCACGGTCACGGTGGGGATTTGAACCCACATTCTGACGACTCAGCCATCAGAACACAAATCCGATGCACAAATATGGCACTCCATCAGTGTGTTAACAATGATCTTGGTTGTTTTCTTGTTTCAGTGAGAGTAGTGGTAGTCCTAATGTATCATCTATGTCTTCAGTGCATCATATGGTTTCATCAACTCAACCTACAATGTCACAACATACTGTAAATCAACATGGCAGTTTCCAGCAATAAGTCGGCCATAAGTGGACAATGTAAGTCATGATTACAATACACTGATAAAGATACAATGTTAAAGGAATACTCCTGGGTTTATCTTCATGTTGAATTAGATTCCAGTATGACAGTATCATTTGGAGTAGACAGTATGATTTCAAATTTCTGTTGAAATGTACAGTTAATTAAATAGTTGAACAATTACTAAAAGCTTGAATGTTAGTAAATCATGTTAGGGACATACAGGGATGATGTAACATTGAATGTTAGAGAGGATGATGTAACATTGAATGTTAGAGAGGATGATATACTTGTTATGTATCATATAATTCTGATTTGTCATCTTGAATTATTAGGTGTATAATTTTAGCCTAAGGTCACAATTGTTCAAATGTTAGCATATAATCAGGATTATTTTGGGATAAGAATTTAGACAGCAATAATTTGTTGATATAAATGAAACATTGTGATTCTTCTTACATGTTGCCGATATGTTTTAAAGCTTACGTTTTTAAAGCCACTGTCTCATTTTAAGTGCCAAAGGTTTTTGTTGATATTTCAGTGTTCTATTAGTTTTTACACATTTCATCTCATACTGTGTATGTTCTTATTTTTATTTAAACATTTTTTAAGTGAACTCTGAGAAAAAAAGAAATACATGTATAGATAAGCCATTAGCTGTCACTTAATGAATTTCCAAAATTCACTTTGTTTCTTTTTTTCATTCACTTTCATACTTTTCCATTTTGTCCCTGTTTTCTTCTGATGTGTAATTGCATTGTTTTTTCCTCTGTAAGAGGGACCCGATGGTGATATACATGTATGTGCTATATAAGAATTGTTTATCAGTAGTAATATTACTGTACACATTTTAGCAAACATACGTTTTCACTCAATGAATTTCAATGCAACGTTATGGGCTTCAGTTACAAATGTAATGTAATACCTAAACTTCATTCTGCTTTTATTTTACTTAATTTTACAATTTTAGCCCTTTTTTGTTTACATTCCTGTATATATATGATGAAGTGTGATTCTTTTTGTTTTCTTATGTTTCAAGTTCAAGTTGAAAATATTGAGGTAAAATTTAGAATACTGAATTGAAATTGAAAAGTTTAAGGAAAGTTAAACAAGTTGTGCTTTTTAAAGGGCTATTGAGTTCAGCTTAGGATATAACCATAGGTGTACAAGCTGTAAAGAGGTTGTAGTTAGTCAATTATCAATGAGCTGATAAGTATCAGTGTTCTGGAACCAGGATATTACATTGACATAATGTGGCTCACCAAATACTTAACTTAGGAGCATGGGACTTCAGATGCCATTTGAACGATCTGCATGCCCATCAAGTATTTCTTGACCAAATAATTGATGTACTTTTTAAGTATTTTTAATTTTTTTAATTGGTTATATATTTGAGCTTAAATAAGATTGGTTTAAGGAAAGGTACATGTATATATCAGAGTTTATTGCTGATATGAACTCATTCAAATTCTTCTTTACATTTCAGTGATTGTGGCCTAAACATTCAGTTTTTTTTTCAAGTACCAAATCAAAAAAGAAAATGCAAAATTAGATTTCTTTAAAGTTTTTGTTCGGACAATTACTTTAAAATGGAGTAGTAGCTTATCTACCCATATAGTGTGAGGTGCATTATGTAAAAACTTCATTATTATTGATTTATTATGCAGATACATAATGTTGTATATTGTCTTACTAACTATTTGTGATATGTCATCGTGTACTTGAATAGTGACATGGGAGCATTAGATTAAGGTCAAAATATGTCTGTGTACAGACATAGGATTAGTAAGACTAATTGCAGTGACACCATGTGAAATTCTCAATTGAGTACCGGTAGTAATTAGTTCTGAAAAGAACTGGAGGTTAACAACTCGACGTTTCGATCAGTATGCTAAATGTAAGCTGACATCTTGTATATTTTACACTGAGGGCCACTGACCACATGTGGGTCGAAAATAATTTCCGTCCCCAGACTGACATCCCCTACACCATTTTTATTATCACTTCAACCTCCCCTAAATTATAATCTAAACACAATGCTCCCACTGTTGTAAATGACCAGTTCATATAGATATACCTTAGATTAGAAAAATTCTGTTCGTCTTTTGCCCTCTCTTCCTCTACTGTACTGTTAGTCTTGTGACCCTACAGTCAGTATCGAGTATAAGAATAGATTTTGTACTTCTTGTTATAGCCACGGAGAAATAAATAAAATATTCGTTCGGCCCAAGAAGCTTCTCTTACAAGTGTATTCTTCATCTGGTAACACCCCTCTTTTCCAGTTAAAAGAGGTGTGCTACACGATGAAGAAATGACTTGTAAGAGAAGCTTCTTGGGCCGAACGAATATTTTATTTATTTCTCCGTGGCTATAACAAGAAGTACAAAATCTATTCTTATACTCAATACTGACTGTAGGGTCACAGTAGAGAGAGAGAGATTGAAGTGTGTGAAGAGAGGGCAAGAGACTAATCTAAGGTATATCTATATGAACTGGTCATTTACAACAGTGGGGGCATTGTGTTTAGATTATAATTTAGGGGAGGTTGAAGTGATAATAAAAATGGTCTAGGGGATGTCAGTCTGGGGATGGAAATTATTTATGACCCACATGTGGTCAGTGGCCCTCAGTGTAAAATATACAAGATGTCAGCTTACACTAGGATTGTAACACAAATTCTCCAATGCATAATACAATGAAGATGTGGGCAAATATGTACATGTTCTTCAGTGTCCATTCTGTATGTACATGGAGACACCATTTCATGAAAGTGTTATATGGTTTACAAAACCCAAAAGTTTGATGATAATTTTGTATCTAGTGAATACTCTTCTCTGGTAATTTTTTACACTTAAATGTAAATGGAGTCGGTGATATGCTAAATGTTTGGAAACAAAATAAATGTTCATGGTGTGCAGTATTTAGCATTATTATCTGACATGGCTTGGTACTAAATGTAGATACTCTGTCAAGTCTGTGTTGAATGGAAAACAACTCAAAAACTAAATAAATGTTGGGTTGGAACCATGATGTAGCTGGCCAGTTGTTGATGGAACTGGAGTACATGTATATACATTGTATAGTGATGAGCTATGCCAGTTTATGCTAAAATAACAGCAAATGGTTTTGTCACTTCTCTGACTTATATATTCCATAAAATAAATGATTTGCAGAAACAGTATTTAGTTGAATAAAAGGTTTTGTATTTTCACAAGAACCCATAGGTTTTTGAGTAAGTGTACTTTTGAGTGTTAAGTGGTTATTATGCAACACCTTTTTACACTGTACATCCCAATGTCCACAAAATGAGTTTACAATTTTCATCAAGTGAATTAAAACAAATGACAGCTATAATTATTTAATTTTGTTTTGTGATTGTCAAAACTCATTCAGTTCTGTTACTCTTGGCCATTTATTCAGTGCACTGGGTGCAGAAATTACCTCATCAATGTGGCAGCACTCAATAAAACAAGCACAAACAATAAACTACATCCCAAGAAATCACACAATGAGAAATGTCAATCAAAGTGATTTAAGAAGTAGACACTTGACAGAGGTTAATTGTTTCGTGTGTAAATAAATGGTGGTGTGGGGACTTGAATGTTACACATGACTAGTGGGTAAGGAGGGTGTCAAGACTTGACCTGAGTATATATGCCAGCATGAAACAAGAATATGAAATCACTTTGCATGTCTTGTTATGTCACTTTAGAATATTCATCATTTCCATCGGCACTATGGTTGCCATATATTACCTTAAAGGAATGCTATCATCACAATCAGAGCAGACTTTCAATAGGGCATGGACACATTTGAAGATGAACAGTGAATGAAAATTACTGGCTCATATAACCTTATCATGTGGGTATTATTTTCAGTTACTGAGTTAAACTAGCATTCCAATTCCATGCCCTATTGATTTCACGATATTGTCCCTTTAATGCCAGCGTGATATGGATTTTACTAGGGGTTTATATACACCTGCTATCGACCAATCAGAATCGAGGATTCAAACAAGATGGAGGATAAAAACTCATACGACTACTGGGATCCATATCCCACTCCATGTATATTGCTTTTAAAAATTGCAGCTCTGTATTTTTTATGCATCTTGTGTATCTCCAGTGGTTTCAATCAAACAACATAGTTTGATTTCTTGAGCTTTTTCAAAAGCTCTCAATTTTTTTGCTGGAAGATGAATTTGTTATCTTGACCACGCTGGATAAAAGTATCTCCCAATCTGGATAGTAGTATAGTTCACATGGACCCTATAAGCCTTTAAAATCATTATTATGGTCAATGGTGACAGAATTCAGTATGGACACCCAAGGCTTTAGGAATAAAAATGAAATTCACTGTTGCATGTTGTATTCCATGCTTACCAAAATGTCGTTCATTCACTCATTAACATTTTATTCTATTCAACACAGTGACAATGCCTCTGAATGTAAAATAATGAAGAACCATTCACTTTACTCATGACTAATGAAGCAAGATGACAAAACATGATTTAAATGAACACATTATTTATTCTACACATGTATGGATCTGTAATGCAAGTCACTATAACATAATGCCACTCTTCATTTATGTATTAGCATTGCAACCATGAATGACAAGTAAAGTGTCAACTCCATGTTTTTATAGCAACTTTCCACTAATTAAAGTGTGAAACAAACACATCATTTAAAGGAATTGGCAGCACACAGGATTTCTTTTTAAATGCAGGCCGTTGCTCTACCCAAATAGGGACAAATGGCAAGTATGCATTTATTACAGTATTTTGATAACACTACTACTTTTGACAGAAAAAATGTCCATTTACTTTGGAACAGATATATATAACAGGTACTCCCATATATGCGGCAGATGTTTATATATATATATATATATATATATATATATATATATTTTTAACATCAAGTCAACAAAACAAATTCATGAAACCAATGCACAGCATTTATGTTGAGATGACATTGTGCATAATGGCACCAGTAAATACCAATACCATCATATCCCAACATTATGTATTAAACCTTTTGGCAGTCATGATATATCAGTTCTGATACTATTTGATATTTACATGAAATAACACACCAATGGTGAAGTGACTGCATTTTGTATATCACTTTAAAATAGTGAAGGAACAATACAAGTTTGTGACATCCACTTCATCTTGGTTCCAAAGTTATTAGTAGCAAGGCCCTTCTCTCAAATGAGCAGCAGTGTATTTGCACTAGCAGCTTGGTACCCTTCAGGGAATAATTGTTAATTTACACCAGCAAGTTTTTTTTGTTATGGCTCTGAAACTGCCTGGATGGATAGATGTATGCTCATAAGTACATACATGTATGCATCAACATTATGGTCATTGTTATACCATAATAGGGGAATTTCATTGGATCAGAACTGTTTACTTGTTACTAAGTACATGTCGGCTCACATTATTTATCCAATGTTTGTGATAATTTAAGAAACCAAAGCATTGTAA
This sequence comes from Zoroaster sp. YZ-2022, assembly GCA_029582265.1. Taxonomy (NCBI): domain Eukaryota; kingdom Metazoa; phylum Echinodermata; class Asteroidea; order Forcipulatida; family Zoroasteridae; genus Zoroaster; species Zoroaster sp. YZ-2022. Next base: position 14,041,076 of record CM055825.1, on the reverse strand, counting down.
AGAATATACTTCTGGAACCCTGTTTGCCAGTATTCATTTATATCAATTAAACTATATTCAAAATGTGATAATACATTATAGAATCATTTTGAAGGAGCTGTCCTTTTATGAAATTGCTAATAGCTAATGCTAAGGCCAAACAAAAAAGTTTCCAGTTTCTGTTCTTGGCATGCATCGCTTCAGACCCGCACATTTTTAATTTTCTTTATTTTTGCTATGAAACGATGCACGTATCACGTATTTCTCTGTGGCCCCAAAAAACAAAACAAAACAAAACAAAAAAACAAGTGCGTCACTGCACTGATTTTGAAGCCTACCTATGACCGGAGACTTTTTTTGGCCTAAAGTCATGACCATGACAATGCCTAATACATGTATGGTGAATAATAGCTTGTAATTACACTGACACTTAAAATTCATTATGTTAAACATCATGCAATATTTACACCATGCATGAACTTTCATTCTTACAATAGCTATTATTGCATTGCTCTGATACTCCTAATTCCTTACTTATATCAGATGCAATTTTCTTATCATGCATCTTTATATAAATATTATCATCCAGCAAACTTAAATCAAGCCATGTCTTAAATCATGTTTGCTGTTACAGATTTACAAATAGCACTGGTTCTGCATTTATCACATCTTATTTTCATTGCATTAAGTGCTTGTTTTCAAAATATTTTTATCTATTCACCACTTCCAAAGATCCAAATGGTCATATTATCCTTTGCTTTGAACATAAGTCAAAGCTGTAGGTATCACACAGAAGATTTTGCAGTTGTCTAATCATTTTATAATGTTGATCTAAATAATGCATAAACTATCATTTTTATTCATGCTTTATTTGTGAATAATGAAGTTTGTTATCCCGTGAGATACAGAAATTACACTGTGTCTGTATGTGCAGAAGTGCTTTATTTTTTACATGTAACATAAATTGATTTATTAAAGATGGATGTTTCTTACTCTTCTTGAAACAGTTTTCAACTATCATAAAACCCTGAAGAATATCAAGACATTTCCCAAATGTGATTAAATTTTCTAGGTTTAAACACTTGAGTTGTTTAGCTAGGTTGACACTTCAAGCTAGTGTCAACCTAGAAAATTAAATTCATTTTTGAAAGAAAAATACTGCCAGAGCATTTATATATACACAGCTACCATGCATACATGTATTTAAATTGGTAAATTACATAAACACACTTGCAGTAAAAATATTATACAAATATGACACGTCTAGTTAAATGGCATGTTCTAATATGTCACAAATAACTGCATCTAAATATAATGATGGAGTATCACCTTCAGGTATTGTCTATCCAGTATACATTACAACATAAAATACTGCTCAAATACATTGCTCTCACCAAACTTGGAACTCAAAATCATCATTCCGATTGAAAACAATGAAAAACACTAGAATTGTGACAAAACACCAAGTATTTCCAGCCAAGACCAGCAATGCAGGTCCCCACTGAATCTGTTGAAATACAATAAATATATTTAAGTGTTAATAACAATGCAAGTAAAAAATAATAGAGTCCAACAGAGAATGATTCAAACAACATGTACATTGTATATGGTGCACTGTATTTATCACCCCTTAGTTTATTGTATTTTATATGTTGTGTATGTTATCAAACACAACATACCCATATAACATTACATGTAGGGTAGGAATGTATACACAGTACTCATATCATTAGGCCATCTTTTATAATAAACTTGGATTACGGACCTGCCGCCCAAAATTCTCAGATTTAGACAGGGACACAACCACTCATTGGATGCATTCCGATGTATTTTACATTGATATGAGAATACCTAGCTATTTGTGCTAATAAATGACATGTTATCTTACCACTTTAGTGTGTGCAAACACCAATGGTAGTCCATATGCAGAGACTACAATCCCAGTAGTCAAAAAGATACACAACTCACGCAATGCACTACTAGCTGCTACTAAGCTGTCTGTGTTAGATAAACGGTTACCTACTAGCAGAGGTATTGGAGACAACACATAAAATGTCACCACAAACATAGGCCACCACTGCCTGTACATGAGAAAATGTTGAAATAAAGCTGTTAAACAATGGCAATAATAATTTAGTTTTATTTAAACATAAAAGTACATTGATGTGCTCTGATTTCTCTCTTACAGTAAGCAGAGCCACAACATTGGAGCAAGATCTTTAGATAGACCCTTCATAAGTTTGTCAACATTAAGGAACGTTTCTTTGGGCTTCTTTTCATCAACAGGCAAAAAGACAATCATGGTTGTGGCCAAAATTAAACCTTTTGTTCCTTTACCTGAAGGTACACATGTACATTATTGGCATGTTGCTTTCATGAGTATCCTTACATTCTTGGAATAAAGATATCAAACAAACTGTGAAAGTTTCAGCTCATTACAAAATTTTGCTTAGCGTCGTCTGCTATGCATTGTGTAATGGATTGCACAATCACGACCTCTGGAACTGGGTGATGCTTACATGTACGCTAACTGTTGTAAACATACGTGTGATCAACTTAGTTTATTTTGTAAATTCCATAATGGGTTTCTTCATTTTGCTGTTATTGTCTGTTGATTTGGCATAATAATTTGATAATTGTCTTTGTTTTAAACTAGTAGCCGCCTATATATTACCAAGCACTGTTATCATTGTAACATTTCTTAATATACACCAGAAGATACTTACTGCCCCCATGTAGGCAAAGCACATGATAACACCACCAACAGGATTCCAATGGATGCTGAGAAAGCCAAGGCAACAAGGCTACAATCAAAATCAATTAAAACAATTTGAGTGGAATTATACAAAATAGCCAGTCAAATGATTACAATGAAACACAAATGCTACATGTATAATGAAGTAGTACTTCTGTACATGTTAGTCAATTTTGGTATGTTAGTATTTCAATTTGGAAACTTATAAATATGCACATCTGTATTAACATGTGTAGACTGTATCGATAAATATGTACAGTAAAAACTTACAAGACATACATGTACATGTATTGACAGGTCAATTAATTAACATTTCATTGCAATGAGTTCATCTGCTTTTCAAAATAACAATACAGATGCATGAACTTCCAACAAAACAATAATATATTTCAGTTAAATAAACTAAAGCCCTTCTGTGACTACAAGGGTCAAAATCAGTCAAAATGTTGATATACATGTACATGCCAAGGCACATGTATCTTTAGTGCACTTACAAGTTGAACATTATCAAACCATGTGTAGTACATGTAAGTAAATTTACAGGTAAAAATGAGTTGTTTTTTATTGGAGTTTGAGGCCTTCAAAGAGTTTAAAGGCACCTGGCAATAGGTTTTTTATTGATTTAAACAATAAAGTATATGTGTATTAACAATAAACAAATTGTTTGAGTGATTATTTGTCAGGATTTATATGTTTAAAAACAATATGAAGTTGTTTGGAGGGTGACTCCGCCCATCCCTTTTGTGGCGTCATTCGAGGAAGGATTCGCCGCTGATGGAACATCGACCCCTCGGCCTCGAGAATTGCCTGTGTTTACACACGTGTGGTTTGGTTTGTTATAAAAAGGCATTTTCCGGCATTTTCCAGCAATGCCGACCAGGTGTATTGCTGCTGCATGCAACAAAACAACTAAAGATGGGGTCAGCCTGCATCTGTTTCCAGCTGATCCCAAATATAGGCGGTTATGGGCAGCGAAAGTCAGGATAACGAGGGCAAAGTGGTCCTGTCCGACGTCGTTTTCAGCGCTATGCAGTTTTCGTAGCACTAGCGGCATTGCTGCACCTATATCGTGAAAACTTGCATGCTTCCCCTTGGGCCTTGTTTTACGTTGTCGTTTCATCTGAAACTAGGTTACAGGTTAGGCATACATTTTGTACCAAAGAACATATTTTATGGTTTTCACTATTCCAATTTTGCATATTTCGCTTTCCCTTTTGCGCTTGAATGAAAGAGTTACGATACGGCAACCTTAACGATGCCGTGATAATGAAACGTTGCCGTATTCAGCAACTCAAGGTTGCCGTATATAGCAACGCTTGCCGATTTGGAGTTTTCCCGGACTGAATTGATTCGCTTTGCACTAGCATGACTAGTAGTAGTACAGTAGTCATATATATAATTCTTCATATTGCTTTTTATTCATTTAAAATATGGAAATGGTTTGAGGCTTGATTGAGGTTTCTCATTGTCGTACTCTCGGATTCGGTTACTCGGATTCGTGACGCATCGCCGATCAGGTACCCAGACGTAATGTATGGGGCCAGACTACACATTTTCTCTTCAAATATCCCCGCCTCGAATGACGTCACGAACAGCGCCACCATGTGTCAATGTAAAGGGGTGGCCTATTCTAAAGTCGTAAATACAATAAAACCACTATTTCTGTAACCTTAGTTACTTGTTTATTCACATTCCACTCATAAAAATGTATATATTTATGACAAAAGCTACATTTGGACAAAATACCAGTGCCAGGTGCCTTTAAGGAGGCCTTGTTAGGCATTAACAAGGAAAACTTCAACAAAGTGACAACTACATGTAGGACCATCATTACAACTGATCATTACAAGTGATCTCCAACAGCGAGCTTGGCTTCTGTAATCAGGAGACGAATTTGACAGTTTTGCAAAAACACCTCCCCAATCCATGATGTAACAGTCCACTTCTGAAGAAATAACACTGTAATAATCATTCTTTATAATATTTTGTAATAAAAACAGACCGTTCAAGCCAAATATTACATGTACATTGTATGCCTACAGCAGTTACCCAAGGACAGGCTATATACATGTACTATGTGTATTGGTCAAAACTGGCTTTGTTTGACCTTTGACACCAAATTTTTACCCATGTTACAACCCCTATGATTTTCAAAGTTTTCTTCAGCAGTCATGCTTTGAATAAAATTATACAATCACTTGCCTTTCAAGGGTCACCAACTTACAGCTTATTTTAGCCAAAAAATAACCTAATTTCCCCATTATTAAGAAGCTTCAGGGCTCTTGAGGGACCATTGTCTGAGAAACGGATATGATTTTTGAAATCCTCATGTGCAAAACCATGGGAAACCAAGCAGTAGGGTATAAAAAATTTTAAAAAGTGAAATCCGAACAAGCCTAATGTACGTGTATAATAGGCATACAGTTCACAATTAAGTCAAGTAGCGTTCCTCCTCACGATTTCCATGTTATGAATGATTGCGGTATAAACTGTGAATTGACGATGATCGACAGAACTTTTGCATCCGAGGTTGGACAGGCACTTGAAGGGGCAGGCTGACCAAGTTGGCCGTGACATGGGTGTTTTTGTAAGGGGCGTTATGGCTAATTTGGAGTCCTGAATTAGCACACCCTGTATGATAGAATTTTTCAGAAAGTCTATACATGCAGTACCTAAAGACCGTTAAAAGTTGTTGTTTACTTACCCTAAGATGACATGTGATGTACATACACATGGATTATTGTGTAGATTCCAATTGTCAAAATTGTAGGGGAAAGAAAAGAAAATAATCATTTAGGAAAAAACAGAACACATTATTTAAAAATAATGCAAATAAAATGGATGAATATCAAGCATGTAGTATCACAGACTTGTTATGACTTGTGACTCTGGCTTGGAGTTGTGTCAGACTCAACTCCCATTTACTTGCCATTTTCTTTACTTGGACTCTTACCCTTGGGGCTGGAACTTGGACTGACCTATCCAATAACAAACATACATACTACATATAAACCTACACTCATGGCTATGGCCCTGATGCAGATACACAATTTCATAAGGTGGCAACACCTCCAACAAAAGTTCCTCCTGCTGCCAGCATAGCAGACTAAGAAACTCCATCCACTGCATGCTCGTGGAGTCCCGAACAGTGGGCCACGATGAAACCAAAGGCATTTGGTCAATGTTTTTTTCATTTATTTATTTATTGTTTTGCTTAAGGATAATATTTTATTATTTTTAAAAATCAATTTGAAGAGTAAAAGGTTGATTAACCGTGTGTACATGTATGTGTGTGTTTGAAAAAAGGTGTATAAATTAAAGGGACAGTATCGTCACAATCAGAGCGGACTTTTCAATCATGTCAGAGCTACTCGAATGCACCTGGGTCTGACCTGGGTAAGCTACTTGAGTGCACCCTATAGATCCAGCTTTGGATCATGGGAATTTCATCAAGTCATGTGAAAGTCAGTTTGTCAACTTGTAAGTATACTCCTATCATAAAATTTGAAATTTGGTAATGTTCAGTAAGTGTTCTAGACTAATACTACAATGATACATACATTGTACCTGTGATCAATGGGACCTGAATGCATTTTTAAAGGCATTATTTCACCGTCTATTCGGAGATCTGTAGGTGAGCACATCATTATGCCTCATAATGGTCCCCGACAAAAATGCCTGTGACAAAAACGCCCCATCGCCAATATGTACAAAAAAGGGACAATTTTTTCCTTTTATCAATTTTTGATTTGCTAATTATTACAACCTAAATCTTCGTGATTAGGTACAACCAACCTTGCCCAAGCAGACACTTTTGGCATCAAATCCATCACTTTCATGACAAACATTTTTGAAATTAAAAAAAAAAAATTTAAATTAAAATTTCACCAAAATTACTGATATCACAACAGAGAACTTCATGCCTGAAGTGTCTGTTTGGGCAAGCTTACCTAATTACAATTTTTTTTTACTACTGCTACTAGTGAAAGTCACGGGTACTGGTATTTCACAGTCGTTTTGCAAGTTTCTTACGACATTGTGTGCAAATCCTCTGCCCACTTTTGAGATTGAGACTCGGGTGGTCTGCAATAGCTTTTTCAGTTACTTCCCTTAAACCTGATGTCTTCCTATTTCCATGGACCCCAAAGGGGTCAACAGCAGGATGTCTGCCTTAAAATGAACTGTGACTTAGCCTTTGACATCTTGAAATGAATTCAGAATTGATTCTGCAAAATACTTTTTCTGACAGAACCAAGCCAATCAGGGATTTCCCACGGGGAATTTAGAGTAAGAAATTGCAGTTTCAGCACCTCAAGTTCCCAGTTGGGAATTCCCCCCAGGGACTTTGCAGAAAAAATTGAAGTTGCACAACTTCAAAATTCCCAGGTGGGAATTCCCCTAAGGCCTAGTAAAAATATAAGCAGTCTAGTTTCAATGTAAAGCATGTACTGAGTGTATTACAGTGTACGAATAGTGCATTTTCGAATGGATGCAATATATAATTTAGAGTGCCAATCACCAAATTTACAGGGAAGCTTGTTTACATCACAAGGTACCTCTGACATGATTTAGAGGGAATTTTTTTACTCATCTTTGAACTTCATAATCTGTGATAACTTTTTGATTTTAGGAGATTGGTTGATTTGACATGGAATGACCCTGTATTGGCCCTAGCATGGAACTACATGTAACATTTGTAATGGTGATGGGGCATTTTTGTCCGAGTCATTTTGGTGATAGGGCATTATGGCCATAATGACTAGAAACCATTGGAAAGAATGTTGTATCCAACCGCCACTTTTTTTTCCTTCATTATAACCAATAATGTAATCTTACTTATCAGTAAGGTGGAGAACATGTAGATGATGATGGACATGTATACTTACAGGCATGAGAATGGGTGATGATAAAAAAACAGGAAAATTTTTTAAGTTGGAGTGCAACTTGTTAGAGTCCCAAATTTGTGTGCGAAGCACACAACACGAAAGGCCAAGAGCTGAAGTCCCTTACGGCCGGGGTCCAGGGCCTGGAAGCTCTGGGTATTTTAGACGCTCTATGGTGGTCTCTGATGCATTTCTGACACCTGTTTTTCCAGGTAGAAGTGAGCTACTCTGGTAAGATTTTTCCTTTTTTGAACAAAAAATAATAGGTTTAATGGAAAATACTGAATGTAAAATTGTGCACTATTTTTGCTTTTTATTGATTTCCATTAGTGATTAAACACCTGTAACAAAAAGAAGTGAACAATGACAAATTAAACCCTTTTGAACAGTTTTTCATATACGAATACAAAGGTAAAATTACTATTTCTGATTCAGGAAGAGAGATTAGCGAAATCCATATGTACCCCCTACACCTCACCCCCAAAATGTTGTATCTAATCATTGCTGTGTAAAAATCTATGCTGTGGGGATAATGCCTTAATGCATTTATATCAATTAACAAGAAATCACATAGGCCTACCATACATGAGAAGGATAACACACATTTTAATAAATTGCTATTTCACAGCTTCCTCTGCCTCCTCTCTACATCGGTATCACCACGCATAGCAAACCGCGAAACATGCTGCCTTGCCGCCATTGTTAATATTACTTTCCACCAATCATGTGTTTTCGTTGGTTCCCAATATATCTTTTGCTGATTGTGAGGCAATAACAGGTACCAGTTTCCCATGGCCTGCGATTTCAGTCATGCCGCGCCGCTCATTGGTTCGTGCACAAACTTGCACGTATATACACAGTACACGGTACAAAACACGTGCATTGTTTTGTCAGTAGACTTTCAAAAGTCTCCACACGTGTATCTTTGCTGCAGCAGTAAACGACACGGGCAAACATTATTGAACCGCATCGTTAACGAAGGCGAGGAATGAGACAAGTCTATACATCCATTGCGTCTCGCTGCTGCATGCGCGGTGCATGGAAGACCACAAGCCGCATATCGGGCCAGCTGCCGGGCGGCAATTTATTGTTAACGTGCCGTTTTTTTCACGAACGGCGTGTGGATCCGCGATATACGATTACAAAGGTAAACTTACAATTTCTGATTAGAGAAGAGGGATTAGCAAAATCCAAATGTATACCCCCTACAACTCACCCCCCAAATTTTATATCAAATTCACACTGAACTCGAAGACCACAAATTTGAAAGGGAAAAAAACGGAATTCCGGTTTAAACCGGAAGATTCTCATGCCTGATACTTATTCCAGAATCTTTGTTTAATGAAAAATCAGGCATTTTTGGTATACGATGACTTCCTCAGCAGCAGCGTAGCCAGGACTTTTTCAGTGGGGGGGGGGGGGGGGGGCCCAGGAGGGCATTGCTTTTCAGTGGGGGGGCCCAGGGGGTATGGGTTTTTTCCCTTTTTTTTTTCTTTTCTGTTTTTTGGGGCACTATGGTGATTTTTTGTTTCGTCTGAATGACTGATTGATTTGAAATAATAGGGGTGACTGTTAACATACTGGCATTACTCTTAATGACGACTTGAATACAACTCGATTGCGTTCATTTTATTACGTTTAGGTGGACTTCCCTCTGTCAGTATGGGAGGAACATAACTGTGCGCGTGAATTAGCATGTGCTAATTGTGCTGGAAGTTTCCCACGCTGCCAAAGCAATAACAAACTTGTGACGACCATTGGATTTTCACAATACAAATTTTATTATTTTGAGTACAATTTTGCAAGAAATAAAGAGGAAACAAAACAGGCATTCAAGAACTCAGTGTATTTGTCTATTGTCTGAAGCTTACAAGTAGGCCAAAAATTACTTTCAAAACACATGTTTTCGTACTTTTTGCCAACTGTTCGCGAATAGTCGAATATTCGCGAAATGGTGCCGTGCGATTAATCGAATAGTAAATTTCACTATTTGCCCAGGTCTAGTTATCGGTAATTTTTGTTTTATAATTATTTTTCAAATAAGTTTAAATCTATAATTTTACGTAAAACCAAGCTTATGACACAATTATATTCACTTTTCAAAGAATTTGTTTTCCTTTCTATAATGAAATCAAGGATGTTATCATATCAGTTAAGTTTAAATCTATAATTTTATATCTCGCATTCGTCCACAGGGGAGAGGGAGAAAAGCCGGCACCGGCAATGGGCATGAACAAGTGTTAAAAATGTGTAGGGCCTAATTATATGCCTACTATCGTTGATTTTATAGGCCTTTTTTATGTTTTATTATTTGAATGGCATTCAATAAAATATAATATTTAAAATTTTTGTAATCTTTTTATTTAACATTATATTTTCTCCAGGGATTAGGTATACTATAACTAGTATTTACTACATTCTAACTAGGATTTTCCAAGAGTTAAATATGTCCCAAATCTTTTCCGAATGTATATTTTTATAAATTATTATTATTTTGATGACAGGCAAGAGTGGGCAAGTGTGCGTTATGTCAAGCCAATGACTACTATATTACATGCACAACGGGTCCGTAAAGCAACGCACCGTCACATGAATTAACGTTAAACTTAAGTCCTAAAAACTAATTTCGCCAGCGTGTGTATTACGGGGGAAATGATTGAATTTGTGCAACAATTTGAGCCATACTGGGTGCTAGAATAATCCTAGTGATCAATCTTTTTGAGGGAAAATGATGATCCACTTCTAAACAACAATAAATTGTGTCGAGTTGTCTCGTGGGTCGAGTTGTCACAAGGTCCGAGTTGTCACAAGGGTAGAGTTGTCCGTGTCAAGTTGTCTTAACCCCTATGTATGTATTTAATGTACTATAACTAGTATTTGTGCTAGTAAGACTAGTAGTGAGAATTTATTTTTGAGGGAAAACGACGATCAACTTTTAAGCAATGATAAATTGTCAGAGGTCGAGTTGTGAAAAGTATGGAGATCACAACCTCCACTTTTTCTATCCAAATATGACAAATTTCACAGATTTTCCTTTAAAAGACAATAGAGGATTTACCTAAGGAGAGGAAAGTGTAGTCAAGTGAGGATTGGAACGATATTTTGAGCAATGAATGTAGACCTATGCACATCCAATGAGCTATTGGCCATTTTGTCGTCTGCTAAAACACATGAAATAGATATTGTGCACAAGTGGCTGTTGGGTTCAACATTCTTTCCGAGTTGTCACAAGAGGTCGAGTAGTCACAAGAGGTCGAGTCGTCACAAGAGGTCGAGTCGTCACAAGAGGTCGAGTCGTCACAAGGGTTGAGATAAGAACCCCTTTTATTAAGCAGATGACAAAATTGCCAAGATTTCACTGGACATGCACACATTCGTTGCTCAAAATCCTCACTTGACTAACGTTACCGTTTCCTCTCCATAAGGCCTTAAGTGTGTCCTTTATCAATTTTTTTAAAAGAAAAATCTATAGTCATTATTTGTTAACGTTAGTGTCAGTGTAACGTTAGCGGTCTTACTAAAAACCGACAACTCACAACAACTCACGACAACACGTTCTAAATGCACTGAAAACTCAAAAATAAAGTTATAAATATGTTTATAAGGGTAGGATGTCGTATCCGACTGCCACTTTTTCTCATTCAATATAACCAATAATGTAATCTTACTAGGCTTGGGTGATGACCTGATAATATTGAATATCGCGATATTTTCTTTATTCAATTATCATATCGAGAACTTTTCAAATTATCAAGATATCGGCAAATCGCGATGAAAAAATTATATCGTGATGAAAACAAATATATCAAAGAAAAAAATATATCGCGATTAAAAAAATTCCTCGATTGTCAGTCGGGTCAGAAATTCCATGGAAAAAACTTTGGGAAGTCTTTTCAGCTTTCGGAAGTGAGAAACAAAATCAAACTACTTCCATGATAAGCCGACTGTCATATCACAAAGGAGCCGCCTGACAGGGCGTTGTTTAAACGCCACCACCACTCAAAGAAATCTATTCAGAAGTGTTGGGTATTGAATGGGGTATTTGATCCAACAAACAATGTGTAGACAATGTTTACGTCTCACTGTCTATTCATGGTGGTCTGTGATTCTGGCTGGCGCACCACCTGCGAGTACATTATATCATGCATATTTAAATATATGCAGAATATGGGCATTACCTTAAAAATCGACAACATAATAACATTTGCAGTAATTGCAGGTGCTCTGTGCTAACATTAGTCATGAAATAAATCAAAGCATGGATTGACAACGGCTTGATCAAAGTTGAGGGATTAGGACACGATTCTATTATATCATACTGGGACTCTTGTCTAGTGACAAAACACATACACTACTCTTGATAAACCATGTGACGTTTATTTAAAATAGTGTGAGTACATTTCAAACTCGGTCACATTTTTCGAAGTGCAAATGACGTGTCACAATCACATGGTTTTATTCTCCACAGTACTAGACTATGCAGGAATAAACCTAGTCATGTGTTTATACTATGACATAGTCACGTGGAATGCGAATCACGTGAACTTGGGCTGATGATTTGATTGGGATGCACGACGCAGTAACGGTCCCACATAATTATTACGCAAACGAATTTGCCAATGGCTATGGTGCACTCGTGAACGGTGCGATTCCACGTCTCAGGTAAACACTGGCAATTTATTGTGATGAGTGTGGGTACATTCCTGTTATTATCGGCTCTAAAGTACTCATGTGTGAAAAAAAAATAATCGCGATATTATCGAAAATCGCGATATATGTTTGACGATATATCGTGGATGAAAAAAATCAATATCGCCCAAGCCTAAATCTCACCTACCCAGTAAGGGTATGGATGATGATGGACATATACTTCAAATTATTCCAGGATATTTATTTTTGGTATACGATGAATTCCTCAGTCATGTCAGTCTGGTCTTGTAAACTCCACAATTAGTGACCAACACAGTCATTGTACATGCGCAGTGGCAACTATAATAGGATCCTTCTATTTTCTGAAGGGGAGGATTTTAGGGAAATAGGAAAGAATGTCGTATCCGGCCGCCACTTTTTAAGGGCTTTTTTGGATTTTTTTTGCAACCACTAACCAGTTAAAAAAAAAAAATTCTATCTATTTTTGGTGGTACAGAAAGCGAAAACTATCTTTAAAGTCCACTTTTATGATGGTTTTCGGACTTGATTTCTCTACAAACATTATAAAATTATAACCATTGTACATGAAAATAAATTTTGTGCGCCGGCGGGACATGGACACAGCCTGGGTGCATTATGATGTCACCCGCTTTGTAGTCTGGTTTACTTTCATCATTTCATAATGGTAGTATTGGTACATGTACATGTGTACAGTTCTTTTACGTTGCGCAAGCAAGATGGCAGCCAATACTAATCATTTTTATTGCTAATTAAAACCACATTTTCAAAAACTGAAACCCTGTATGTATGCCACTGTCCCTTATAAACATATTTAACTTTATCTTGAGTTTTCAGTGGATTTAGTCAAGCGTGTTGTCGTCAGCTGTCGTCAGTTGAGTTGTCGGTTTTTAGCAGGACCCAAAATGGCTTTTACATTTTTTCCAAAAAGCTTGTTTCAACGCTTCGTTTTTCTCATTCGTCCATAACTAACGTAAGGCCCTGCAAGCTTGTACAAGTTGTACACGCATCCCATAAGACATTTATAAAGAATGAATACGTACTTTTTATTCCTGCCATCTTGCCAGTTACATGTAGACTAGCCAGTACGTACGGACTAGCAACAACACTGCAATGTACGATGTATTTAAGATGATCGATTCATGCGGTACCAATTCATGCGTGCATTGCATCTATTGTAAGAACTGTATGTACATGTATATGGAACGCCGTAGCGGACATACATTCTTGCGTCGGGTGATAAAAAACTGATTTTATTTTGCCGTATAGCACTGCATACTCAGTGCTTTCCGAGTGTCTATGAAAAAACTTCACAGGTGACTCGGGCGGGATTCGAACCCATGACCTCCTGCTTGCTAGTGTAGACATCTTAACGTCTTGACCACCAAGCTAGCCCAATGACGATTGGCCAGCCAATGCAGGAGGTTGTGGGTTACCTGTGACGTTTTTTAACAGACATGGTATTAGTGAACACTTGTCCACATGGGCTAGGTCTAACGTACAGCAGTGACTGCGCAATGTCCGATATAGTCCCTAGGGCTTGAGCAGTTTCTGTATACCTCATACCCACTGCTTCCTTCCCCTGGAATGGGACAGTTTAAATATGGTGTTTGATACACAATTGATAACAAGAGCATGATGACCTCGGTGCACTGATCTCTGTATATCAAAACTCCAATTCTCCAGTTCAAAACTCAGCCGATTTAATTTCACAAATAAAAGTTTGCACCAACTAATTATCTGTTTATTTAAATAAAAGTTTATTATTCACAAGTTCATTAATAGATTGATGACATTCTTGCATCGGCTGAGTATAAGTGCTTTCATAAATACGTCAGTGTTTAAGGGCAAAATCAAATCATTAAAGTTCATTAATCGTTATCTTTATTCTTATAAGGATAATTATTTTAGAATAATACAATTTACAAATCCAGGTTTTATTATTCTTATCCTGTTAGTAAGTCAATACGTAATATGTGCGCTCATTATTGGTAGTACGCGCATTATTTTCGCTACTTCTGGTTCCAAAGCTGGCTGGCATACTGTTGTGTGTAATTTAACCTAAACTGATTTTAACATTCAAAAGCGATTCTTGAGGCAGAAACTGACTTTGTTAATAAGATCTATTCTGTCGGCGATGAAGTTCATTGAACGGTGGTTTTTCTAGAGACTGTTCTAACCAGCTCCACCTTTTTTATCTGTACATCTGAAATATTTTATTTTAAGGCATAATATTTTTGATTTGTAATACTGACATGCCTACCCACATTTTAAAGCTATGAAACATTAAGTTGGGAGTTTCAATTTCAGCCAACCTTTATAATTAAGTTGATTTTGTTTGAAAAAATGTGTTTATTTTGCTGCATTTGGCCTCCCATATTAACTATTTTACAACTGGACGAAAGCACTAATGACCTTTATCGCGTTAGGGGGAAATTCGCAAAACAACACGATTTCTATTTGCCAAAGTGATGCGTGTGTATTTCTATACCTCATACATTCATGATCGAGAGCCGAATTCTCACTGGTCCATTCACCGTCACGTGCCAGATGCTATTTTGGCTGTTTACCAAGCGCCGCGCCCGCGAGTATTCACGCACAGGGTAAATACGCATGCGTAGTAGTTTAACGCATAATGCATTAAACTACCACGCATGCGCTTTATGAAGCAATATCGGGGAACAGTCGCACGGGTGTAGTACGCACGCGCGAACATCGCCCTAGCTACACATGAAAAGATGGCGGCACACGTAAATGTCAATTCGCGTTTTCCCGAGCTCAATGACAATGATGCTCCTTATTATTGTAATACAACTGAATATGTATGAGGTATAGTAAAACAAATATAACATGGTTTATTTCGGGTGGACAGTCGATATTAGCTCCCTCGGTA
>CM055825.1:13998579-14025398 GCA_029582265.1 Zoroaster sp. YZ-2022 | reverse complement strand
TCTGACAAAATGGTGCGATGAGTAGGCATGTAATTTTCTTAACATAGATACAAACTTCAATTACTCAAACACATGAAATCTATGGCTACAATTCATGAACAGGTAAGCAAAAAGAACATTTCAATATAAAGGATATTGTCTTCTTGGTGAGGAACCGAGGGATTCAGCAAGGTATAATTCATGATCGGAGATCCAATTCACATGCGAATTCAGCGAACAACAACCCGGAAGTATAGGCTTACGCCACCTATTGGCATTTGTAGTTTAGTGGGGGAGGGGTTTAATCCCATAAACACGACGGCAAAGTAAAAAGTCGACGGCAAAGTAAAAAGTCGACGGCAAAGTAAAAAGTCGACGGTAAAGTAAAAAGTCGACGGCAAAGTAAAAAGTCGACGGAAAAGTAAAAAGGCGACGGACAAGCATTCTAAAAACACGACGGAGAGTGTCCTCTATGGAACACCATACGACGGAGAGTGTCCTCTATGGAACACCATATACGCCACCTATTGGCATTTGTAGTTTAGTGGGGGAGGGGTTTAATCCCATAAACACGACGGCAAAGTAAAAAGTCGACGGCAAAGTAAAAAGTCGACGGCAAAGTAAAAAGTCGACGGCAAAGTAAAAAGGCGACGGCAAAGTAAAAAGTCGACGGCAAAGTAAAAAGTCGACGGACAAGTAAAAAGTCGACGGCAAAGTAAAAAGTCGACGGCAAAGAAAAAAGTCGACGGACAAGTAAAAAGTCGACGGCAAAGTAAAAAGTCGACGGCAAAGTAAAAAGTCGACGGACAAGTAAAAAGTCGACGGCAAAGTGAAAAGTCGACGGCAAAGTAAAAAGTCGACGGAAAAGTAAAAAGGCGACGGACAAGCATTCTAAAAACACGACGGAGAGTGTCCTCTATGGAACACCATACAATCACATTGTAGGATTTACTTCTCAGTAAGTGCTTGTGAAAGAGGAAAAAGTTATTAACCATCGGCAATATGATTCATATTGTTTTCATAAAAATTCGTCATTATTGTTCCATGCTGTCTGCTAGCTGATGTCCGGAAACCAAAACATTATTATGAACATTTTGCATAGTGCATTGATTTTTGAAAGAGCATGGCCGGATCCTAAAATGGACATTCCTCTTAGAAAAAGCGAACGAGGGCTCCTTGGTCAGTCTGAGTTGAATATTTTTGAGAATATAAATATAAATATTGTTACGAATCTTACCCTTTGATTTTGATAAATATTAGCACCCCTTATAGTTCACTTCTTCCACTTCCAATATTTTGCTGACGATGCAATTTCAAGCAGTCTGAGTCCCAGGGTTTGTTTCCCCGGACCCTCGATTGTCCGCTATGAATATGCAATCCATACAAGGACGCTACTTTTGCTCATGCATATCCAGCGCCAACGCAATGCATAATGCAACACCAGCGAGAGCCCTGTGTGCGTGCCACACCCTCCCGCCACGTGGCTTGGAGCCGTCCTTTCCTCGGAGTCCACCCCTTCACACCGAACACGGTTCGTGGGTGAACCACGGCCAAACAGTCGCCGTGACTGACCCGCTCAGTCATTAGCCGTGGCCCGCGTGTAGTGCTCCCTAACCCAAGCACAGCCGCTGTTCCCCTCATGCAGTAATAGCTTAGCATCCAAGCAAATAGCTTCACATGCCCGGTAAGCATTTTCCCCTTGAACACGCCCTCCTTTCTAAGTTGTCGATCACTTCACTTTCGTCAAATACCTTACCTTATATGGAACAAGGACCTGTTGTATGTCATGATTTTGCACACGTTTCTACCCTTAGACGCGGAAGCCAAGCTTCTCATTGGCTAAGACGCTAAACTAGGCTTATGGTTTATTCATTCCTAGGCCCCAGATTCCTATATAACCCAGAGATTTCCTGATCTTGGGGAAGTGCGATTCCGAATGATATCTGTGCGACTCGACTCGATCCATGACAGTGCGATATCATACCGAACTATTACGGTCCAGAGCCTCTTTCGTTGAACCAATAGTGCAGGGCGTCGATATGGCCATTGGTTCGCCTACTTGTAGCTAATGCAGTCTGATACACACTCTGGCCCCGTCCAGACACCCCGTGTAGTCAAACCCCGGTGGTCCCCGTCGTAGAGACCGACCAGCCGCCCGTCTCTCGGTATAGCAGTGCCCGTACCGTATGCC
Organism: Zoroaster sp. YZ-2022; assembly: GCA_029582265.1. Classification (NCBI taxonomy): domain Eukaryota; kingdom Metazoa; phylum Echinodermata; class Asteroidea; order Forcipulatida; family Zoroasteridae; genus Zoroaster; species Zoroaster sp. YZ-2022. The sequence goes on along the minus strand of CM055825.1, from coordinate 14,023,228 downwards.
GTTATGAAAAGTAATCTGTTAATTGAGAAAAATAATGAGAGCAGTACCTTTACACCAATGGTGTACCAGGATTTTCAGAGTGGTAGGGGCGAATATTTTTAGGGGGTAATTTGCACAAATCTCAAATGAACCAACAAATTATGTCAAAATACAGATTAAATCGCCAACATGGGACCCTTTAGCTACGCGACCACTGCTTTACAGATTTAAACATTCTTAATTCCTTTTTGCAAACATTATAACCACCTTCCATTTTACTGGTCTTTCACGGAAAATTTATTAAAAGTTTTTAGAGCTTCTCCAAGTGATATCATTTTATTTTAAGAATGTAAAAATTAATTTCAATTTGCAAGATTAAAAAAAATTAAGATACCATCTGGAATAAGACTGATGAAGCATTATTTATTTATTTATTATTTCACGTTAGCATAGCATGAAAAGAAAGATCTTGTTTTCCTTTCTGCTGGTTACATCTCAAGTCAAGCTACGCCCTGTATATATAATAGCCTATAGATCTCGAGTGTATTTTGCAGAATTATCTTGCTGTCCCTAAGAGTGCCGCCTTCTGTAGTAATTCCACTATATAACAGATGTTCCTATCTTCTTAAGATGTTTCTCCAACACCTTCGAGATTGTACATATAGTGCTCCCACTACCATGGGAACAACCTTTACCAAGATACTTATAAACTTTATCCTTCGCCCAACGCCCTCAAATGTGTGCCATCTGGTAAAGCAATTCCATCCAAATGTATCCTTTTACCACTCTTCATGGTCATCACAGCACATTACTCCAGACCAAACTTCATGCCGATGTCATCACTGAAGATCCGTACAGTCTCAGTGGTCTGTACCAAAGAATCAATCTCTTTCTCATTCTTCGCAAATAACTTCAAATCATCCATGAAGAGCAGATGATTAATCCTGCCGCCATCCTTCGTTATCTCGTATCCTGCACTAACCTTCCGCAGAATCATCGACAAAGGGAACAGCGCCCGAGACATGACAGGATAGAGCACGAGACAGGTACTTATTTAGCAAGGGATTGGTCATTTATTTACAACTGTTCACTAGTTACTACAAAGGAGTAGATATAAAATGAGGGTGTTGGACCACTTCCCCAAAACCCCCCCAAAACCAGCTTTTAGACCACCCTTTTCCAAACCAGCTTAGACCGGTTTGGGGTGCTGGACCACTACCTCAAAACCCCTTCCAACCCCGCCCCCGCCTTGCCCCCAAAAAACCCACTAATAAAATTGAATTTAAAACAAATAAATAAAATTTAAAAAAACCCTTCCATCTTTCATCGTTTAAAAAAAAAAAGATTTTAAAAAACCACTAATAAAATTGAAATAAAAAAATAAAAATAAAATCTAGTATTATTGTAAACACGATGAATAAATATTTATCGAGGTGGCGAATTGTGGAATTTTGCAAGCGAGCATGAACTATCGGTGGAGCTGGAGAGTGGATTGAGTAAGAAAGAAAAAAGGAGGCTTATTATAACGCGGTAAAAAGATACAAAAAACAACAGAAACCAACACAATTGTATAAATTAAAATTGGCCCAACTTAAGGTACAATCCCTTATCAACCTTTGGAAACCATTTCAACCATGTAAGGTGTGCATTAAAACTACTTATATTACTAGATGACAGAAGAATAAAAAATACAGTGCTTGGTATAATATTGTGGGGGTAATTGTTAGTGATGTTCAAAACATAACATTTTAAATGTTTAATTTGAATAATTGTTAATTTATTTCGAATAAAATGCTATAAAACGAGCTACGCAAAGGCTACGTATGTACTCCAAGCTTTGCAAATTAGTGGGTCGATTAATTGGGGCGCTAATACAGGGTGTCCCTGAAAAAAGGAAACCCAAGTTTTCGGGTACATGACTCAATAATTAATAATTATTTTTTCAAAAATGTACACATCATTGGAAAGCTCATGTTCTCTTCTTTCATATGACACCATAAACATTATCAATGAATCACGCATGACCGATTACATACAATCTGAAGTGGCACTGACAGAAACCCAATTGTTCAAAATAAGTGGATGGCTGCTACATTGGGTTCATTATGGTTTTTAAAAGACAGGAAATGTGTTACATAACAAACAATTCACTAAGCAAATCCATTATTCATTTCTGAAAAATTGTACATGATAATAAACACAGTTCCATTTATTAGCTTTTGCAGCTTAACGAAACCATAAGCTTGCCTGACCATGCAGCTCACAACAGAGCAAAGAGTGTTTCTCGTTACTGAATGGGCTCGCTCTGAAGCTACAGCAAGTTGCTGCGGCTTTTCCAGCAGCGTTTTCCTCTGAACGTGACGTTCCCGCGAAGTCCACAATTTGGAAAAACATCAGAAAATATCAACAAGAAGGTACAAGTCTAAACCTAAACAAAGGTCGATCTGGGCGAAGAAGGACCGTTAGGTCAGAAAATAACATCGAAGCAGTCCAACGCGTTCTGGAAGAGAACCCCAACGTCTCTGCGAGGAAGAATGGCTTAGGGATTTCTAAAACTTCCTTCCATCGAATGGTACGAATGGACATCCATTGGTATCCGTACAAGATGTTCTGCCGCCACCAGCTACTGCAAGCAGACCTGCCCAGACGACTTCGGTACTGTCAGTGGCTACTTGGTCACGGACCAAGATTCGTGGAGGATATCTTGATTGGGGACGAGGCTTCGTTCTTCATGAATGGAAAAGTAAACAACCAGAACGTGCGAGAGTATGCGCCTCTTCATAATCCTCCCCCATTTAACTTCGACAGGAACGTGAATCGGGAAAAGGTATCCGTCTGGATAGGACTATGTGGAAACGGTACACTGATTGGTCCGTTCTTCTTCGACGGGAACCTAAATGGTGAAGCCTACCTGCGCATGATAAACGACGAGGTGATACCACAGCTCGAGCTCCACTTTCATCGCCAACAAGATGGAAGTTTCGGAAGACTATGGTGGGTGCAAGATGGAGCACCTGCTCACCGCAGAGTCATCGTTAGAGATAGGCTCAGGGAACTGTTTCACGACAGAGTTGTTGCCGTGCATCATCCCACCGAGTGGCCACCAAGATCACCGGACCTGACCCCGTGTGATTTCTTCTTGTGGGGATATCTAAAGAGCAAGGTCTTCACCACTCCTCCTCGTGACATCGGAGATCTGCGTGACAGAATCATCGCAGAGGTTGAGGCCCTGCGGCAGCAGAGGGGAGTGATCCGTCGTGCAATGAGGGCCATGAGAACAAGGGCACAGGCTTGTGTGGACAAGAATGGTGGACATGTGGAAGGACATTGAACTTTGTCTTTTGACAAGCACATAATCAGAAAAAAAGTTACTGTCATGAAAGGAATGGAATAAAAAATTCCTAAAACAAATTGATTTGTTTAAATTAACTGTGTCCTTCTTCCTTATTGTAACGTGTGCATAGCTGCCTCATTTGCCTTGAACAAATGTCAATGTGCCATACCAAGTACAAATTGTCCCTGCTCAGTCATGCGTGACCCTTCCATCATGATTATGGTGTCATATGAAAGAAGAGAACATGAGCTTTCCAATGATGTGTACATTTTTGAAAAAATAATTATTAATTATTGAGTAATGTACCCGAAAACGTGGGTTTCCTTTTTTCAGGGACACCGTGTATTATAGCTAGAGATGTGATGAACACATCTATGAAGAAAAAAGGTTGCATTTTTGCCATTTTACGATGAAACACTTCTCGTCAAAGATAGGCATCCCGTTCGTACATTGTACATATGGAGATCCCGATTGAATAATTGTATGCATTTTTAATTAATTTGGCTGGGCTCATTAGTGGATTGATTAATTCAGGGCGCTAATAGATTATAGCTACAGATGTGATGAACACATCTATGAAAAAAAAAAATTACAATTTTGCTATTTTACGATGGAACACTTGACTTCCCATCAAAGATAGGCATCCCGTTTGTACATTGTACATATAGATATCCCGATTGAATAATTGTATATAATTTTAATTAGTTGGGGTGGGCTCATTGGTGGATTGATTAATTCGGGGCGCTAATAGATTATAGCTAGAGATGTGATGAACACATCTATGAAGAAAAATATAAAAATTTTGCTATTTTACGATGGAACACTTCTCGTCAAAATTGTGCGAATCATCATTGTGTATTTTACTATGATACTGTACGTTTGCACTCAATGACGGATATTGCGCCCTTTGGCTGTGATTGGAATTTGGTGCTAGCATCAAATTTCGCGTGGCATCAAATTTCACTTACACCCAAAGAGCGTCAACTTTAGTCAATTGGTGTAAACGCACAGTAAATGCATCATCTCGGTGACGGATATCCCGATTGGATAATTGTAAGCATTTTTTTATTAGTCGGGCGGGGCTAATTAGTGAATCAATTAATTGGGGGCGCTAATAGATTATAGCCAGAGATATGGTGAACACATCTATCAAGAAAAAAGTTACAATTTTGTCATTTTACGATGGAACACTTCCCGTCAAAGATAGGTATGCCGTTCCCACATTGTACATTTGGAGATCCCGATTGAATAATTATATGCATTTTAATTAGTTGTGCTGGGCTCATTAGTGGGTCGATTAATTGGGGGCGCTAATCAGTGGCGTAGCGTAGTTACGACGGGCCCAAGTGCACGCTGTTATGAACGGGCCCTAGTGCACGCTAGTTGCTAGTTTACACACACACACACACACACACACACACACACACACATACACGCAGTCACCGTACGATTCAATGCAATGATGCAGTCGTAGCGAGAATGTCCCCTTTTAAGGTTAAGGCCTGACACGTCCACAATGCAAATGACTCTCCAATGCATGCCACCTCTATCCAAATCATAACTAATATAAAACTCTCCTAAAAACATTCACTACCATCCTCATACTAAATACAATTGTGAAAAATGTACTTTGTCCGGCCGTATTTTTTCCAATGTGTTATATCTTATTAATTGTGTAAAAATAGTGGCATGTGGTTATAATACATAAAGTTTTAGTTTATAGGGTTGGGCGATCATACAACGATTAACCCTAGGGGACCACAAGTAAAGTGACCACCCCCGATACCTTCGAATGAATATGAGTTGATAAAAAGTGGTGTTAAATCTTCTAGAATGTTTACGTTTATCGTGCTACGCGTGTTTACCTCCCGTTGTAAGTGTTACCATTGTTTTATTTGACGATCGACCACTAAAGTAATAAGTAAATATATAATAATAACTTTATTTCTAATTATAGGGGTCGACCGTGCATGTTTTCAGCAATTTGCGAAAACTTAACGCCATAACCCCAAATTAAAATTAGATATCTCCAATTGCATATGTATACCTCTTAATTTGGCAAACCTTCATCGTGAAGGCGCATCATTGATAACTTTAGAAAAACAAATTTTAAATGTCGACCGTCGACGGTCGACAGCATGGCGGGAAAACATGATGCCAGCCGGGTGATGCAATGTTTGGCAATCTTCCAACTTGGCACCCTGCCAAATTGAACATGGCCAGCTGCAGCAGGTGAGAAAACAAAAGATTGTACTGGTAGCGATAATGAGAAGAAAAAACATCCGTTCTCCTTACTCGTTATCGCTGCAGTGTGACCGGTCATTTATTCCGGTGAATGTTGAAATCGGGTATATAAAAGTCACTGTTGGACTACGTATGGCGTTCATTTGCAGGAGTGGCACCACCATGGACGGTGTACACTTACAGTTATTGGGGGGGGGGGGGGGCGGGGGGCGCCGAGTCCGACAAGTGTACTTGACGACTCTCTCGCCTCTCTCGCCTCTGTTCATTATGAATTCTGCTAAATCCGTTTGACCGAATGTTTTTTGGTTCTTGGCGAACGCCATTAACTCCAAACGCGTCTTGAATCCTTTAGAAACAACTAGTTCGCTGACCTCAAAGGCCGACAGGCGGGACCTTTTCTTTCTCTTGGCGGGGCGTTCTACGAGGCTGTGACGTATACTTGAAGCACTAGCTGTACGCGGAGGGGGTGCATTTAATAAATCATGGCCCCTCAGACATAATAGCATGTTCGTCTTCTTTGGTGACGTACCGCCATGCAGTGAAATAGTTATCGTGATTGGCTGAAAGTTACGTTTACACCGTGCTTAGTAGCTATTAAATTTCGCACTTGCATCCAGCGCCTGGCGACTTCCAGTTTTATGGCCATGTGGTAATGGAACTCACCATTCAAGTGCCTCTCCTTACAACAGCACCAGCACATCACCGTCACAGGATGATCTAAAGTTGCGAACGCATCCAGGACTATGTCGGCAAAGGCCGCGCTATCGCGAACTACTTTCTCGTCAGCCCGACTATAAGTTATCAACCAAGTCATAAAGGTATTTAAAGAAAACTTGTAAATAACCACATGATTGCATAATTGTATAGCTTAACAAATGATCTATTCCACCATGTAAACACTCTACCCCCCCCCACTGCCAAATTGTCTTTTTCCCCCATTTTTTTGTATTTATCATCATCCGGTGTATTGTTTCCTTTTGGGGGGGGGGGGGGTCACGGAGGGAGTGTGTTTGACCCTCACCCTCACCCCGTTCCCCACCCACCCTGTCGTTACGCCAGATTTCTGAACACGCGGGGAACTTTTTTTTTAAATATATAATTCTAAATAATTGCCATTGAGTATACAGGAAATAATGACAAACGCACATGGTGGAGAATTTGATGGTCATTTGTGTTTGATATTAATAAGGTTCATTCATTAATTCATTCATTAATTCATTTATTAAAGAAACGTTTATTTCAATGTTGTCCCCGTGTTACATTCAATGTATAATACATTACACTGTGACAATTAAAAAAAAAAAATATATATCAGCACCATAAGGTAAATATAACACTGATTTCTATTTGATATTGTATGTTTTCTTATTTATAATTTACTTATTTTTAGGACGCGTGGCAGATGGAAGACGCTCCACGTAATCTCGAAAGAGCAGGACTAAATCGCCTCGAAATTCTACAACAGGCAAGAGCTGTTGATGACTGTCTGTCAGGGCGAATGGCTAACATGTGCTGAAGAGGTTCTTCTTAACAACGGTGTGTGTAAAAACGCATTTTCGGATGCAGTTAAAACAATTCTTGTCGAGGGTAGGGGAAAATACCGTAACATCATGATTACTGGACCAGCAAATTGTGGGAAAACATTCCTTTTGAATCCAATTAACAAGATTTATAGAAATTTTACTAACCCGGCAACAACAACTTTTGCGTGGGTTGGTGCAGAGAAGGCTGAAGTCATCTTTTTAAATGACTTTCGCTGGACTTGAGTCCTTACTAAAGTGTGAAAAAATAACCCAAAAAATTTGTCTCTAACCTCACGTTAAAGTGATGTAAAATGTCATTTTATTTGATAACCTTCCTGTGTGAAATTTGTTAACATCCAAAGACAACAGTGACGTCACATTTCAACTAAATGGATCTCTACATTTTTGTACAGTGAATTTGCAGTTCATTCCTGAATCTCCACAATATTTGATCAAATCGGCATTGAAATTTACTTTTTTAAAAACAAAAAATTCCTGTATGGAATGTTACAGACTCATTTACTGTAAGAAAATAGTTACGTCATGTTTCAAATATCGCTCTGAAAGGGTATCAAATAAAATGATATGTTACACCACTTTAAAGTGAAGTTAGAGAGTTGTAATTTTTCACACTTTAATAAGGACTCTATGTATTGAAAAATGAGTGCATCACAAAACTGAATTTGACCTTAGAGTGCCTCTTTAAGTATACCTGAACCAGACAAAAAAATGTTTCAACATGTGAATGGACATGCAGGCTTATACTAGAACTAATTTGAGTTGATTTAGTTCATTTTGTTATATTTTTATTTATTCACCCTCAACTTTCCATAAAAATTGGACGGAAAAAGTTACCTCACTTTTCCGTACATTTGTTGATGGAAATTTTTTGGTAATTCAAAAAATAATAGTAATAATCCACTCAAATTATCTTTAGGATAAGCATGCATGTCTATTCAAATGTTGAAATTCTTTTTGGGTGGGTTCAGATATTAAAAAAAAAAATTACAAGCATAATAAAAGCTGCTAATGTGACAGTAGGAAAGTGGCCCCCTTTATTGTGGTTTATGTAATAACTGTAACGGTTACAGTTATTAGTAATAGATGGCTTACTATATTTTTGACCAGTTCATTCATAATGACTATCCCATAGATTAGTTTCTGAGTAATCAACTCCAGTTTTTGAAAACTGATGCCCCCCAATAACTGTAAATGTACACCGTCCATGATGGTGCCACTCCTGCAAATGAACACCACACGTAGTCCAACAGTGACTTCATGAAACTTTTGAAATTGCTATAATAAACAAGATGAAAATTTAATGAAAAATGCATATGCATGCTTATTAATTATATGCATGTGATTTGGGTACTACATTTAATGTTATTCCCATAAGTACTTTATGAGAAACTATAAAAAATATTACTTTTTTGGTAACTTCATGACGTTTTATGTAGTAGATCATCAATCACTGAATCGAAACGAAGTACGCAGTATGAAATTAATTAATGAATATACGACACAGAGGTGCTAATGTTTACAAAACCAATAAATAATTTAGGAAATATACATTTAATAACATAAATGAACAATCTAAAAGTTAGCATAATTTAATCATTTTTGTGGAGGGGCTCTAAGGTCAAATTTTGTTTTGTGATTTTCCAATAACTAGAGTCCTTACTAAAGTGTGAAAAAATATCCAAAAAAATTAGTCTCTAACCTCACGTTAAAGTGATGTAAAATGTCATGTTATTTGATAACCTTCCTGTGTGAAATTTGTTAACATTCCTGAATCTCCACAATATTTGATCAAATCGGCATTGAAATTTACTTTTTTAAAAACAAAAAATTCCTGTATGGAATGTTACAGACTCATTTACTGTAAGAAAATAGTTACGTCATGTTTCAAATATCGCTCTGAAAGGGTATCAAATAAAATGATATGTTACACCACTTTAAAGTGAAGTTAGAGACTTGTAATTTTTCACACTTTAATAAGGACTCTATCTATTGAAAAATGAGTGCATCACAAAACTGAATTTGACCTTAGAGTGCTTATACTAGAACTAATTTGAGTTGATTTAGTTCATTTTGTTATATTTTTATTTATTTTTTCACCCTCAACTTTCCATAAAAATTGGACGGAAAAAGTTACCTCACTTTTCCGTACATTTGTTGATGGAAATTTTATGGTAATTCAAAAAATAATAGTAATAATCCACTCAAATTATCTTTAGGATAAGCATGAATGTCTATTCAAATGTTGAAATTCTTTTTGGGTGGGTTCAGATATTACAAAAATAAATTACAAGCATAATAAAAACTTTCTACTTTGACTGTGTGAAGTTATTTCTTTTTCAGAGAAGTATTGTACCCCCCCCCCTACAAACCTTGCCGGGTGAACCTAGGGTAAAGAATTTTTTCCTCGGAGGTGGACCGTACCCCCCCGCACCCCCCAGCTCAATGTTGAGTCATTGCATGCAGTCCCACTTTGTACGCACAGACCATGGAGGTAGGAATAGACAGCCTAATGTACACGCAACCCTCTACAACATTGAGCTGGGGGGGGGGGGTGACGGTCGACCACCACTCTTGCATTTGGCTGAGCAAAAACTGGTTAGTGAAAAAACAATAAAAAAAATAATTCCGATGCCTGACACACCCACCCACCCACCCATACATGTAGACCACAGCAAACTGAGGCGATACTTGGTATTCTATCAAACGGAGGACAGTGGTACAATTTGGGTAGTATCTATCAAATTGAGGACAACATACACAATCACTGTCTGTGAGGATTACCTGCACTTTAGGCATATGGCATAATGTTTTCTTAGTGCTTGGGAGATATTAACTATCTGTAAGCATCTTCCGTGATAAATAGTCAGCATAATTAGTCAATGAACACAGGAATGATAAATCTGCTCGCTGGGCAATTTGGAGGTACATTTGTCTTTTGGCTTAACTTGTTTTTCTATTGTCTGTTCACAAGGCGTACAATACCTTTCAGTTCACTCTAACTTTCAACTTTGATAGAGCTTCATTGTGTTTTTGCAAAGTCTTTAATGTTCCGCCATCGCTCGAGTCGCGAGTGCCACAGGACAGGCCGCTTTCAATGTCACGCTTTGCCGGGTAGTTTCTTCATCAGAAAAATCTCTAGTCCCCTCCATGACGTCTCTCTTCTCTACAGTCCATGGACGATGCTGCCCTCTTCGAGATAACGGGGAGGCCCGACTAGTGGATGAGACACTGGCTTCACAAGTTCCTATAACACAAAGTAATTAAAAAGACAATTTAGACATAGGAAATCATTCACTCTCGGTGCAGCCAGCTAGAGACAGAGAGAAAGAGAAATAATAATAATAATAATAATCTCAGCTCCCTGGGGAGTATACAGCTCAATTGCTGCCATTACAGCACATATAGGGCTAATCAACCAACTCTGCCCTCACAGGTACCCATTTAACCCCTTGGTGGAGAGAAGCAATTATGGTTAAGTGTCTTGCTCAAGGACACAAGTGTCACGGCCGGGATTCGAACCCACATTCTGCTGCTAATAACACCAGAACTTGAGTCCGGTAAGCTAGACCGCTCGGCCACGACACTCCATTAATAGAGAGAAAGAGAAATAGAAAGAAAGATAGAGGAAAATAGATGGACTGAAAAACAGATGGAAACAAAAAATATAAATAGCCAAAACTTACTGTTATCACTAGAATCATCACTCGAGTCACAGTAGTCAGAAGAATCACTGCTGCCGTCATCAGTGGTGAAGCCCTCTGCAAATAAATAAAGAACAACAAAGAAATGATTAAAGTATTTCTGCTCGCGTGAAGAATGTGCTGGCCACGGTGGAGGGAGGCGAGAGGGGATGAGAAAATGTCGGTCACCTACATGTAGGCAATTGGGAGCGAACAAAAAAGTGAGGGCACACAGAGGAGATATTAGTTTTCACAGTGGCTGTACGTACACTCCAGTGACATGTAACTCTTGCAGTGATTTGCCATGCTGGGACTCCAAGTTGCCCCTCTCAAGCTGAGGAAAAGTCGTGACAGTTGAGTAACCCTCTGGATGGTATCTGGCATCTGGTAGTATTCACGATGGACTCGCAAATCGTGACCCATGAAGTCTGCCAGGGTTTCCAGCCTGATGGTCCTTCAAGGCAAGAATTTGTGATGCAGTCGCAACATGTTTTCCAGAAGTTTGGTAGAGCGGATGCTGTCGGCATTGTCGAGGCCTGCATCGCTTGCATACGCTCTGAGACAGTCACTTCCTCGAATATGGCTCATGCCTCCATAACAAGACCGTGCAAACAAGTACACGTTATCCTGTGCAACTCCAGCTTGAATTCTCTTTGCAACCAGAGCATTCAACCACGTCATGGCCTCGTTGCTGAGAAGGACCGGCACAGTTCTGCCCCTCTTACCAACTATTTCAACGACTTTGAACATTTTGCAGAGGTGCTTCGAGATCAGTGAGCACGCAGTCCCTATTGACAACAGATGTACTGTGCTTGTTGAAATCTTCAACTTTCATCTTGGAAACCTCACCCTGCCTCCTGCGATTAAACATAATGAGGCTGCACAGTGTGACCTCATTCAATATCTTCCAGGTGCGATGACTTGTTTCCGGCAGCTTGAAGGAGTCGCACTGCCTGTCACCAGTGTCATTGAGAAACGATGACATTTTAACCACATCAGCAATTGTGGGGAGAACGGTGGGTTTATTACGCTTCCTTGGTACAGTGTTCTGTGCGCATGGGTGGACACATGTTCTCTCCATTTCATTTCACACAATTGCAGGAACTGGTCGGATGTTTGTGCTTGTGCCTTTCACCGGACTCCAGAGCATTTCCTTTGAGAATGACTGCACATTTCTTGATGGAATGCCCAATCTTCAGTGCTAGAGATGGAACATTATACAACTGGTTGACTTCACTGAAGCCTGCGATATCCTGAACAGCCTTGAATATATCATTGAGGTGGTGGGGGATGGATGAATACTTCAAGTGATGCATTTGGTAGGTTGGTGTTTTTCACAGTTGGATGACGAGGCGACCCACCAATTCGTAGCTTGTTTCGGATATAGCCATGTTGAGCTACGTCGTGGCCGAGCTTCAGGTATTCACGCCTACTGATAATCAGTGAATCGGTTTTGACTATGAGAGATATATCATCTCTCTTCATGGGACTGAAAACTTTGTTCAACTTGAAAGATACACCAACAGGAGGTTTCAACAAATCACTCTTGTGAACCACTCGTCCACGCCTACACCCTCCATCAGTATGTGCATTAAGCACAGGCTTAATTGGGCACCGGTGTCTGCGTACATAATAACCAAAACAATATATGCACGGTCCATAGTCATGCGGATCTGCCTTATGATTGGGCCTATATGCCACAATGAGGACACCCTCACCCTCTCGAAGTACTTTGCAATTGTGTCTGTGATTACCAACATTACGTATTTTCAACAGAAGATTGTTATGGGCACTACGGTCGGTCTCCAGGTAATATCTACAACCTCTCTTTCTTCCCTTATGGCAAGACCGAATGACGGGCAACTTAGCCTGAGGTTCGTCACAGTAAAAACAAAAGTGTTTTTTGTCCCATTTCCTTTGACCACCCATATTACTGGTCTGCATGACTGTCACGCCGCAGTTCTCATCGGTTCCAAAATCGTCAGGTGAGCTGTGTGGTTCGTTAGTCGGGCTGCTATGACATCCCGAGGCTTCAGGGGTAACACTGGAAAGGGTTGGTTGGCCACCGTCATCCCTGCACTGTGGCGATGATGGGTGGACCAGCTAGAATGAAATAAAACAGACATATTTATCAGCAGTGGATACACGCTATTTTCGATCTGGGAAGGCTGCAGTGAAAGGGAAGGGGGAAGCTACGGCCAAACCCCATTAACCCTCCTATTATCAGTGTAGTTCTTCACAAAGTGGACCCATACTTCAAAATGTCTCAACTGGGACATATTGTGGTACTTTCTTATCTAATGATTAATGGCATAGCCCAAGGCTCTTCAGAGAGATGAGGTAAACTGAAGCAGCCACCTGCTTTGTTTCATTGCAAGGCTAACTTGAAATAAACCAGTGCAGTAAATTGCGGTATACACGCATTGTGTGAGGATCAGAACAGTTTGGTTTTTGTCCCATACCCAGGGGCATTTTGGTATTCATGAGTAGTATAGTTAGATGGGGTTTGACAAATGATTTTTAAAAATCATTTTTAGTAGTTGTCTTAGAACTCTTATCTAAAATCTTTTTTTTTTTTTTAAATCATTTTAAGGGGAATTCCCTTTATGACGATTTAAAAAAGATATTTAGATGGTTTCTAAGATAACTACTAAAAATGATTTTTAAAAATCATTTTTAGTAGTTGTCCTAGAACCCCCATCTAACATACTACTCCATGTACCATTCTTGTGTACAGTATGCAATATTTTGAGGCATGCACACAAAAAGCATTGTGTACTTAGCACTTCTTTTTTTGCAGTATTTTGGAGACTGCATGTATACAAGGGTTAATGGCATAGCCCAAGGCTCTTCAGAGAGATGAGGTAAACTGAAGCAGCCACCTGCTTTGTTTCATTGCAAGGCTAACTTGAAATAAACCAGTGCAGTAAATTGCGGTATACACGTACTGTGTGAGGATCTGTGTGAGGGTATCCATGTACCATTCTTGTGTACAGTATGCAATATTTTGAGGCATGCACACAAAAAGCATTGTGTACTCAGCAGTTTTTTTTTGCAGCATTTTGGAGACTGCATGTATAGAAGGGTTAATGTGTGTGTAAGGTACTTACTTTACAGGGCAACTTCTTTTGGTGACGACCCCTGCGTTCCATGTTGCTAAAGATACTTATAGCATACGCATTGACTCACTGGGGAAAAATAATATAAATCACAAACCTGAATTAGTACAGACTAACCCTCCTACAATCAGTGAAATTTTTCAAGCAAGCCATTCACGCCACTACAAGCCATTGCTATGGTAGGCAGTGGCTCGTCATAGCTATATTGCATAGTAACATAATGCCTCATGTCCGTTGGTTTAAGTGGTTTGTGATTGACATATTGCAGGGCATATTACTTTGTTCCAGACTCAGTAGCTGGTGGTAGGTTACTATGGAAAGTCTGTGTTTAAAAAATAACTGCTGAAAATCCCAATTAATGGATGATGGAGGCTTGGTATGGTTTATTGGTCTCAATGGCTGATGGTGATTTATTATTGGGAGTTTGGTTACCGTATAACCTGCCAAAAAATCAGGTCAACTGTGGTATACATGTGTCTTTGTATGCATGTATGAGTGTTGGCTCTGAAAAGAGCCGTTGGTGGTCGTCGCTTTGAACAGTGTACTCTGCTCGAAATGTCTAGACCACCAAGGGCTCTTTTCAAAGCCAACACTCCTCCCAAAGAGATTACTAGTTACACATGGTTGTACCCGCAAGTTTACTACTATAGTTATACTAGTAAAAGTAGTATAGTTTTACTATCATCCACACGGAAATTCATCCACACCATGGCCTTCAACCATCACTTACTAATACTATATAAATAGAATTCGAGTCAACTCGTACCCCAACCAACTCGTACCCAACCAACTCGTACTCCAACCAACCCGTACCCCAACCAACTCGTACTTCAACCAACTCGTACCCCAACCAACTCGTACTCCAACCAACTCGTATTATAAGAAAATGGAATCTTGGTGTTGAATTGGTGTGTTGTTTTTTCCCGTAACTTTTGAAAACCTTAAAAAATATTATTAGAATAAATTAAGTAAGTTGAGTTTCCCAGGCTTTAAAATTGTATGAAACTTTTTACCCGTAAATTTTTGTCCCCATTTCCCCTCCCTCAGAATATATTTAATAATGCAATTTTACATGTAACAAAAGATCTCGGCGGGTTGCCAATGATAATGCTTTTTTATTATTATTTTTGTCCCCATTCCCCCTCCCTCAGAATATATTTAATAACCCAATTTTGGGCGTATTATGATGGCGAGTCAAATATCCCTGAATGAGCAGCTAATGCAGTCATGAGCACGAGTTGCAGTCATGAGTACGAGTTGACCAAAATGAGCACGAGTTGGTTGGAGTACGAGTTGGTTGGAGTACGAGTTTGTCGGAGTACGAGTTGGTTGAAGTACGAGTTGGTTGGAGTACGAGTTGGCACGAGTACGAGTTGACCAAAATGAGCACGAGTTGGTTGGAGTACGAGTTGACCTGTTTCCATATAAATAGGACCTAGTTTGGTGTTAAAATGACAGCTCTATACTGTGTTTGGTATAATGTATTGTTCAATAAACTTAAAATATAATGATTATAAAAGAGTTATAATAAGTCAGCTATGTGGCATTTCATAATATTAAACCCAAGAGGCTGTGATCGCTAATTATTATATTACATGTTAATGTCATTATATTAAATGATTACACTACAGGCAGCCTACGACAAACGTTGCATTGAACTTAGCCTAAATAACAAATGCATCTGAGACTGAGAGCATACTTTTAAAATTTCCAGTAATTTTCTATAGACACATTTGAGTAATTAAATCGTTAGTAATAGTACACTTGACTTGGCTTACCTGTATCTTGTGAGCGGCTGAAAAATACCGTCTTCTCTCTAGCACTAGCAGGCACGCACTGGTGGAAAGGACGCTATCTTTGAGTATACCAAAAAGCATATTCGTAAACATGCTGATGACAACAATAGCAAACGCGTCTCCACATGTCCAAAGTATTGTAACTAGAGAGGGCGCTGGTACATTTCCAGGCGATTCCGTAAAGTCCCGGACGAATGTGTTACGACGTCACACTCCGTCGGTTTTTCTCATAAGACCGAGGACGGCTTTCAAAACGTGAGATATTTCACTGGCCGTCATAAATATGCTCAGAGTTGCCAATTTTCACGTTAGTTCAAATAGAGGACGTCCTCGTTTTGCATGGCGTGCTCGGTTGGCGAGTATGAATTTACATGGAAGACCTCACTTGACTTGATTAACACGTACACCCACACACACACATCAAAGCGTAGGCCTATATATTTTACCAACAATGTGTTGGATTTTACAGTCGAATTAGTTACTTAGGCTATTGCGCTATCAGAACCATGGATATTTGGTCAGTTCTTCTTTGAACACAGACGTACTTCCAAGGTGGCGATTCGAAGTGCGTGCAGGGGCCCGTTCTCTGCAACACAATGTCGAATGGCCTGCTCTCTCTACAGGCCTACCACCCCACGGGCCCCAGTGCAGCCGCACTGCCTGCACATATATTTACGCCCCTGGCGCTAATAGATTATAGCTAGAGATGTGATGAACACATCTATGAAGAAAAAAGTAGCAATTTTGCCATTTTACGATGGAACACTTCTCGTCAAAGATAGGAATGCCGTTCGTACATTGTACATATAGATATCTCGATTGAATAATTGTATGCATTTTTACCGTTGTTGTGCTGGGCTCATTAGTGGGTCGATTAATTGGGGGCGCTAATAGATTATAGCTAGAGATGTGATGAACACATCTATGAAGAAAAAAATACAATTTTGCTATTTTACGATGGAACACTTTCCATCAAAATTGTGCGAATTATCATTGTATATTTTACTATGGTACTGTACGTTACACTCAATGACGTATATTGACGGTCTTTTGCGGTATTTGAAATTCGGTGCCGGCACCGAATTTCGTGCTAGCACAAGTAAAGGACCGAAGGTTCATGACATTGGACCAATTTTACATAATCCCTAATATGTACAGACCTGAAATCTTTGTTTTTCGGACAAATTTGAGGACATACAAATTATGATAAACACCTCGGCACATGAATTTCTCATTATTTAGTGTGGTGCACCACTCGGGCAGACATTATACCAACGTATTGGTCAAGTTCCCGCCGACTGTGGCGCGACATATATCGTGCTTTTCTGACGTATTGGCGATATAAGAAAATGAGTTAAAATAGTGTAAGCGGGACTATCATTTAAATGACATTTGATGACCACCTGGATTGACGTTGTACAAGTTAATGAACAAGAAAATCCCAGAGGACGGGTCGAACATGTCTCCTCCAATATTAATGATGGGGAGGGAGGATGGCAATGGCAAATGTCTCCCCAATAATTATCGCTTCTCAACAAAACCTTTGAATTTTTAAATTACAGACATCACCATTAGTCGAGGTACTTAGGTCAATTTTTCTGACAATTTTATTGGTGCCTATAGCACAAAACTATAAAAAAAAAAATGCGCAAATTCATGTACATTTTTTGGAGAATTTTAAAAGAATTAAACAACTTTCAAACGTTAGAGCATACTGATCGAAACGTCGAGTTGTACCTCCAGTTCTTTTCAGAACTAATTACTACTCAATTGAGCATTTCACATGGTGTCACCGCAATTACACTTACTTAACTTTCAAACGTATTTATTTTTAATAATAAATGTTCCCATTTATTGGTTGGGAAGGGATTATTACTTGAGTGGGGATAGGGTAGGTCATGAGTATTAATTCCTACTTTTCCCTCTCCCAAATCATAACAATAGATCGCCGCCGCTAGTTGTACACCGACACTGTTTACATTATGCAATACTGGACGACAACACAGTATAATATACGTTCTTCGGATATGATTGGGAGTGTAGCCCTGCTATATGGGAAATAACATTTACAAATTTCATTCTATTACAACCACACAGGGCAGCTGGTCATTTCTTATAATATAACTGGTAGGGCCGCTTTGCATCTAAACCTATACGAAGAAAATATATTTCACTGTGACGTATGAGGGCGCTTCTCAAGAGGATATCAAAGCATTATCAAGATTTTCCTGTGTTTATTTTTGTTAATGCAGTATTAATTAGCCCATAGTTCTTTTACAGCGCCCTCTCTGAACCCACTGAGTGGAGTACACACACAACAAACACACACATTATAAGCACATTGTTTTGAACTCATGAAGGCTGCCATCTTGGGGCATGTAAATAATAAATGAAGATCTGTTTTGATTGAGTTAGTTCGACCTAGCCCTGAAAAGTCAACGGATGCAAGGAGGTATAGACACTAATTAATTGTGTTATTATTAGATATTACTTAAGTTTAGATAATTAAAGTAATTTGCCCTTTCTGCATGGTTAGTCGTTATGTTTGTATTGGATAAGATTACTTATGCACTGTTTTTTCTCAGTTGTGGATCTTATTACAGTTTTCACGAAGCTTTAAGATATATTGTGATGGAAGAACAACAATGACCCTACATGTATCTTATCAACCGAAGCTGCTGTCGAGACCCTTGTATTTTGACTAAAAATCTTTTCTGCGACCTGAGCGGCAATACTGAATTATCGACATTGCGAGTGTTGTCCGTAATACAGTGAAAACTCCTGCGATAATAAATGATTATACAATCATTTAATCAACCCGAACTAATACATAGTCCCAGCGACAGATCCTCCCTGCGATATCTCCAATACATCGTGCATGTTTTGAATATTTGCCTGTGTTTTCATGAGCGAACATAGGACCTGCCAGGAACATTCCCCCTCCCTTTCTGATGACAAGTTGGCCAGTCGGAATTGGAAACACAGCCCTTTGATGACACTGCGAGCCGAGACAGGAAGTGTTACGTACATGTACATCACTCTCTCCCCTGTGTGTTATACGACACAACGAATCTGCGCTGCTACTGAGCACTGGACGACAGCCGACACTGTGGATATAACCATGGAAACCATCTCTCTGTCCAGACGATTTATTGAACATTGAACACTGATTCAGAACTGAACATTACTGTGGACTTTGTTACCTTTTTTGTTCCTCACGAAACGATAATTGAGTGATTTGAGATTTATATTTATATTGCTTTTGATGTTTTACATGTGATTTAGCTTATACAATTTTGTTCGTGATTTTCGATGTAATGACAACTGCATTTATATGTAACTATTCATTATCAACCGTTGTATTATCAACTGTTGTGGTTTCGAATACATGTAATCATAATTCATTTATTACAACCTTATACCTGCATACTTTCAAACTTACAATTTAATGTACATGGTAGC
This sequence comes from Zoroaster sp. YZ-2022, assembly GCA_029582265.1. Lineage (NCBI taxonomy): Eukaryota > Metazoa > Echinodermata > Asteroidea > Forcipulatida > Zoroasteridae > Zoroaster > Zoroaster sp. YZ-2022. The sequence continues at coordinate 14,004,070 of CM055825.1, read as the reverse complement.
TGAAACAGAAATTCAGCAATACCAGCGTAAACTTCGGGCGTCCTTTTCAGCATGGCGCAAGTGTGCCAGTTACCTAGAAGGTTTGCGCTCGGATTCAGAGGACATAGCATCACTGAAGAGAGGACGAAGGGATTTGGAGGGTGCAATGAACCAGCTATATCAGAAGCATACTGCGAACTTAAAAATCTGTTGCCTACAGGCAGTCACGACCGTGTCTCTTATGACAAATACGAAGCTGTTGAAGAAGAGAACCATCAGCTCATCAAGAAAACTTGCGAACAAATTATCCAGTTGGAAATGGACCGGAGAGAGGCGGGTTATATGGTGTCCTCTAGAAGCCATCGCTCCCGGAAATCTTCTAGTTCGAAAGGGTCCAGTATCCCTAACACTAAACAGGGCTTCAGTCGCGACAGAGGCGGCAGCCATTAGAGCTAAATTGAAGTTTGCCGACCTCGAAGCAAATAAACGGGCTGAGCTGGAAAAGGTACACGCGATGAAGGAGCTTCACGTGGCAGAGGCAACACTGGAAGCAATGGACCAGGCACAACACGACAACTACTTTGACACAGAGGGTAGCCAGGGAACGGTATCCCAGGAAGAGAAACACGCCTTCATTTAAGAGTATTTGAAATCCCAAATGTCTGGAAACCTGCCCACAGATGCTCCATATGACAAGGCTGATCCCCGAGTTTGTGTTAACTCGCCACCTGCGATCTTGCACACTTCCACACTGGCAACAAGTATTCCCAAACCTGGTGATGCGTCTATAATCGCAAAGGAGCCAGCCATCTCGAACCCCACTGCCAGTCTTAACCCCTGCCAGTGACGTCAGTCCAGAGAACACTTTGTTAAATGTACAACAAACAATCACTACGGAACCCCAAGGGACTATGGTCAACCAAGGTGTGATTTCCACAACTCCACCCACATCGAGCTCACCATCAAGTAAGGATCCAGATAATTTCAATGAGGCTCTAACAACTCCCAAGGCAGACACACCAATGATCGGTCCACTACAGCAGATGTCGAGTTTCGCAGAGTGACTTGCGAAACAATTCAACATCAATCGTCTTCCTCCACCAGAACCTGGAGTCTTCGCTGGGGACCCTCTCAAATATCCTCACTGGAAAGGTGCCTTCGAAACAATCATTGAACAACGAGGAATTCCTCCTGCAGAACAGCTCCACTACTTGAAGAAATACATTGGTGGGTCAGCGAAACGGGCTGTAGAAGGATACTTCTTCATGACAACAGATGATGCCTTTGTGCAGGCGAAGAGGCTATTGGAGAAAAGATATGGAGATCCCTTTGTGATTGGGAACGCCTTTCGGGACAAGTTGGAGTCATGGCCAAGGCTTCCGCCTCGTGACGGAAGAGCCCTGCGCATCCTTGCCGACTTCATGATGCAGTGTTGTTCAGCCATGGAGAACATCGGCCACCTGGATGTGTTAAACGATGAGCGACAGCATAGAAAAATTCTGACAAAACTCCCAGACTGGCTGATAAACAGATGGGCAAGGAAGGTATCGGAGCACAAACGGAAGGAAGGAAAATACCCCTCATTTCAACAGTTTTCCCGATTCATCGAAGAAGAAGCTGATATAGCATGCGACCCTCTAACTTCCATGCAGGGAATCAGGGGTTTTGACACGAAAGACGCTACCAACAAGCATGGAAGTACATTTAAGACAAGGCCCCAAGGTGCAAGCTCATTTGCCTCGGGCATGACAGAAGCTGCATACAAGGGTGATCACACTCCAGAGAAATCAACACCAATTTCGAAGGAATGCATTCTCTGTGGTAAAGGTCACCACCTAGACGTTTGCAGAACTTTCCAATCAATGCCAATGGAAGATCGGAAGGAATTAGTAAGAAAGAAAGGGTTGTGCTTTGGTTGCCTGAACCAGGGGCACATATCCAAACGTTGCAGGAAGAGACTGACCTGCAAGGTCTGCTCGAGGAACCACCCTACATCCTTGCATGGAGATATCAAAAGCTCACCTAAGCCTACTGTGAATTTGACTGCTGTAGATCCTCAGCCAGAGCACAAGTCTGTCAGCTCTAACACACGAGTCAGTCTCCTCAGTGGCATGGATGATGGCGGTAAAAGCTCTATGACGGTCCAGGTATGGGTCTCCCATCGTGACAGCCCTGAAGTTGAGAGACTGGTGTACGCCTTGTTGGATACACAATCAGATACAACTTTCATTCTCGAAAGCACTTGCCTTGCCCTGGGGGTGAAGGGAACGGAGGTTCAGCTACTTCTATCAACCATGTTTGCAAAGGACCAGAACGTGACGAGCTGCAAGGTAGATGGATTAATGGTCCGAGGATACGATAGTCAGCTCCAAATTCCGCTTCCTGTGGCGTATTCGCGTGGAGTGATGCCCGCAAATCGATCCCACATCCCTACTTCAGACATGGCGAGAAAGTGGCCACATTTAGAGAGAATAGCAGATCTGCTGATGCCACTTAGCGACTGCGAAATAGGTCTTCTGTTAGGACACAACTGCTCTCGAGCCTTGACACCACGCGATGTCATACCTCCCACCGACAACGAACCATTTGCCCAGAAAACCGACCTTGGCTGGGGTATAGTGGGAGTGGTCGACATTACAGGCGACCCAGATGCTTCTGATGCAATCGGTGTGAGCCATAGAGTCCTGACTTGTGAGGTACTATCTGCACCGACAGCCCATGAGAGGAAGAAGACACCTATAGTTTCTCAAGAACGAGTCCAGATCTCTTTCAGAACCCGTGTCAAGGAGATTATCAATCCCTTTGAAGTTAACCAAATGATGGAACTTGACTTCTCCGAGCGAGCCACACATGACAGGTCTCTTTCACGAGAAGACGTTGAGTTCCTAAAAAGGATGGAAGATGGAATACGTCAACAGCCCGATGGACACCTTGTCATGCCACTTCCATTCAAGAAGCAAGACCCACCAGATCTTCAAAATAATGAGATGCTTGCTGTACATCGTCTGAAGCACTTAAAGAATCGATTCAAGAGAAATCAACGATTTCATCAAGACTACTGCACATTTATGCGTGGCATTATAGAAAATGGTCACGCAGAGGAAGTCCCAGTTTCTGAGCTGAAGTCCCAGTTTCTGAGCTGAAGTCCCAGTTTCTGAGCTGAAGTCCAAGAACCGTCATACTTGGTATATACCCCATCACGGCATATATCATGCTAAGAAACCGGAAAAGATACGCGTCGTGTTTGACTGTAGTGCGAAGTTCCATGGTGATTCTTCGAATGACCACCTGTTCAAAGGCCCAGATCTCACCAATACTCTATTTGGAGTCCTGTGTAGATTTAGACGAGAACACATTGCCATCATATGTGATGTTGAACAGATGTTCTTCCAGTTTAAGGTAGAGAAGAAACATTGTGGCTACCTTAGATTCCTGTGGTGGAAAAATGGAGACTACGACACAGAACCTACCTCATACCGCATGAACGTCTATCTGTTTGGTGCTGTGTCCTCCCCCGGCTGCGCAAACTTCGGCTTGAAGAAAATAGCCTATGAAGCAGAATTTGGTTCGGCAGCCACAGATTTCGTGAAGCGTAACTTCTATGTGGACGATGGACTAGTATCCGTTCCTACAGTTGAAGAGGCAATCAACTTGATTGTGGAGACAAAGGGACTCTGCGCTCAAGGTGGCTTACATCTGCATAAGTTTGTTTCCAATTCCAGAGCGGTGTTGGACACAGTCGCTGTAGAAGATCGTGCCAAAGGGATCACGAATCTTGACTTGAGCCATGACACTCTTCCCATCGAGAGAGCGCTAGGTGTGCAGTGGTGCATTGAACCAGACACACTCCAATTTCGTATCGTCATGAAAGACCAACCACTGACCAGATGAGGAGTGCTATCAACTATTTGTTCAGTCTACGACCCCCTCGGTTTCATTGCTCCCACTCTACTGGTGGGCAAGCAGATCCTCCAGAGTTTGTGTAAAGAAGAAGCTGGCTGGGATGACCCTCTCCCACACGCAACAAGGGTGCAATGGGAGCGCTGGAGGGCAAATTTGCATCTTTTTGAGAACCTCAGTGTTCGTCGATGCTTCAAACCCGACGGATTTGGAAGGGTGAAGTCAGTTGAAATCCACCACTTCTCAGACGCTAGCACCGTGGATTATGCACAATATTCATACCTGCGCCTGACAGATGATCACGACAGAGTCCACTGCTCCCTGATAATGGGCAAAGCCAGAGTTTGTCCACTTAAGCCAGTCACAGTTCCTCGCCTGGAACTTAACGCCGCAGTTGTGTCAGTCAGAGTCAGCGCCCTGCTGAAGAAAGAACTAGAATATGACAATCCCACTGAGGTATTTTGGACTGACAGTAAGGTAGATCTTTTTTTATTTTCTCCTCGTCGAAGAGCTTTACATCTTTTTGTTCATCTAAATTTTTATTTTTAGGCGTAAATTTAGTACGAATATTTTCTTTCATTTGAGAAAATTTATCTCGCTCTTCACAGATTAAAAGAAATTCTTCTTGACTTATAACACCGTCTTCAATCGCTTTTGAAATGTGGTTTTTGGATAGTGTTAAGTTTAGATGACGCTAAAAGTCTAATTTCGTTATGTTTTTAGCTTTTTTAAATAATTTAGATTTAGCGTATCTGAAAGCAAACGCCGCACCACCTAACCCTAAAGCTAATCCTTCTAAAACAAATCCGACGGGTGATGCTACAACGGTAGCGATACTAGCGATTCCGATGGCTCCTGCTCCCATACATCCCAATTCCGCCATTGTTTCTACGATAGAACAAGTGTTAATGATTTTATTATATTTTATATATACGGCTTCGCGTTCATTTCTTTCTGCTCGTAATTCTTTTTGAATGTCGTTGATTTTTTTCAAACGAAACGCTTTGACATTTTCTACATTATCGGTTGTATATAGCGGTATAGACGGTAGTGAAGGATATATTTTCTCTGTTTCGACAGAGACGCTCATTATTTTCTATTAATAATAAAAGATTATAATTTTTTTATTATTTTAAACCAAGGGAAAAGTATTAATTTTTATATCGTAACAGACTCCCGTATTTATATCACCAAAAAACTTTGCTTGTACAAATACTTTTTTGAGGGTGGTATTAATGTTGAAAACATCATTACTTAATTTAAAGCAAAATCCACATTCTAAAAGCTGCGGTTGCTCTAAAAAAGCAAACCTTTCATCTTCAAAATCAGGGAAACTAATGAGTATTTTGCGGAGGGCTAAAGTGCATGGAGGCCGTTTAAGGTATGAAGAAATTGTACAATTCCAAAAGTCATGTAATTTCATAAAAGAGGAAAACCTAAGCTTTAATTTGGATATAAATTTGTCGACCTCCCTTAAAAACTTTTAAAGTTATACCCGTAGCTAGAAATAATTTCATTCGTATTATGTTTTAATAACAACAATGTAGGGTGTCTAGCCTACCATATTTTGACAGTATTTTGCGTATGGCTAAGTGTGCATGGAGGCCGTTTA
>CM055825.1:13981198-13998079 GCA_029582265.1 Zoroaster sp. YZ-2022 | reverse complement strand
TTTTTCTTTATAGGTTTGATGCAAAGGGGCCTACCAGTTATTTATAAAAATGACCATTTGTGTGGTTGTAATAGAATGAAATTTGAAATGTTATTTCCCATATGCAGGGCTACACCCCCAATCATATCCGAAGAACGTATATTATACTGTGTTGTCGTCCAGTATTGCATAATGTAAACAGTGTCGGTGTACAACTAGCGGCGGCGATCTATTGTTATGATTTGGGAGAGGGAAAAGTAGAATTAATACTCATGACCACCCTATCCCACTCAAGTAATAATCCTTCCCAACCAAATGGGAACATTTATTATTAAAATAATACGTTTGAGTTAAGTAGTGTAATTGCGGTGACACCATGTGAAATGCTCAATTGAGTAGTAATTAGTTCTGAAAAGAACTGGAGGTACAACTCGACGTTTCGATCAGTATGCTCTAACGTTTGAAAGTTGTTTAATTCTTTTAAAATTCTCCAAAAAATGTACGTGAATTTGCGCATTTTTTTAAGTTTTGTGCTATAGGCACAAGTAAAATTGTCAGAAAAATTGATCTAAGTACCTCGACTAATGATGATGTCTGTAATTTCAAAATTCAAAGGTTTTGTTGAGAAGCGATAATTATTGGGGAGACATTTACCATTGCCATCCTCCCTCCCCATCACTAATATTGGAGGGGACATGTTCGACTCGTCCTCTGGAATTTTCTGTTCATTGACTTGTACAACGTCAATCCTGGTGGTCATCAAATGTCATTTAAATGATAGTCCCGCTTACACTATTTTAACTCATTTTCTTATATCGCCAATACGTCAGAAAAGCACGATATATGTCGCGCCACCGTCGGCGGGAACTTGACCAATACGTTGGTATAATGTTCCCAGTGGTGCACCACTAAATAATGAGAAATTCATGTGCCGATGTTTATCATAATTTGTATGTCCTCAAATTTGTCCGAAAAACAAAGATTTCAGGTCTGTACATATTAGGGATTATGTAAAAATGGTCCAATGTCATGAACCTTCGGTCCTTTAGCAGTGCTAGCACGAAATTCGGTGCCACAGAATTTCAAACCTAAAGACCGTCAATATACGTCATTGAGTGTAACGTACAGTACCAAGTAAAATATACAATGATAATTCGCACAATTTTGATGGAAGTGTTCCATCGTAAAATAGCAAAATTGTATTTTTTCTTCATAGATGTGTTCATCACATCTCAGCTATAATCTATTAGCCAATTAATCGACCACTAATGAGCCCAGCAGCAACAACGGTAAAATGCATACAATTATTCAATCGAGATATCTATATGTACAATGTACGAACGCATTCCTATCTTTGACGAAGTGTTCCATCGTAAAATGGCAAAATTACTCTTTTTCTTCATAGATGTGTTCATCACATCTCTAGCTATAATCTATAGCGCCAGGGGCGAAATATATGTGCAGGCAGTGCAGCTGCACGGGGCCCGATGGGGTGGTAGGCCTGTAGAGAGCAGGCCATTCGACATTGTGTTGCAGAGAACGGGCCCTGCACGCACTTCGAATCGCCACCTTGGAAGTACGTCTTGTCAAAGAAGAACGACCAAATATCCATGGTTCTGATAGCGCAATAGCCTAAGTAACTAATTCGACTGTAAAATCCAACACATTGTTGGTAAAAATATAGCCTACGCTTTGATGTGTGTGGGTGAGTTAATCAAGTCAAGTGAGGTCTTCCATGTAATCATACTCACAACCGAGCACGCCGCAAAACGAGGACGTCCTCTATTTGAACTAACGTGAAAATTGGCAACTCTGAGCATATTTATGACGGCCAGAAAATTTATTTTGGCCCCGGTTTTTAAAAAAAACCCAAAAGGGGTGACGTCAACCTTCGTGGGGATTTTCGAATCGCCGAAATGTAAAAGCCCTTTTGTTACAATATTTTGGGGCAGGGAGACGCGTTTGCTTTTTGTCATCGCATGTTTACGAATATGCTTTTACTCAAGTGGGCCCCCTTTTCCCCGTGCGTGCCTTAGTGCTAGAGAGGCGGTATTTTACCCCAAATGGTAAGCCAAGTCAAGTGTATTTTATTTTAATTCTAAATTGTATAAAAAATTACTAAAATTTTAAAAGTATGCCCCGTCCAGATGCATTTTTTTTTGGGGAATTAAAACAACGTTTGTGTAGCGCCTGTGTGTAATCTTTTAATTTTTGAATTAACATGTATTTTAATAATTAGCGATCACACCCTCTTGGGTTTAATTTTTGAAATCCCCATATGACTTTTTATAATCTTTTATAATCATTATTTTTTAATTTTTTAAAAAACCATTATACCAAAAATATAGACTGTCATTTTAACCCAAACTGGGTCCTTTTTGGGGAAAACAGGTCCTCATCAACCCCTGTGCTCATTTTGGTCAACTCGATGTGCCATCCAACCAACTCGTACTTAAACCCCTCACCCCGAAAAACTTACTCCACCAATAACTCCAACCAACTCGTGCTCATTTTTCCTTTCATATGACGCAACTGCAGATCTTTAGGCCTCATTCGGGGGATTTTGTCCCATCAATACGCCCAAAATTGGGTTAAAAATATATTCGGGGGGGAATGGGGAAAAAAATAAAAAAAAACATTATTTGGCAACCCGAGATCTTTTTTATTAAATTGCATTAAAATATATTCTGAGGGGGAAAATGGGAAAATTTACAAAAGTTTCATAAAATTTTAAAAAACCGGGAAACCCAACATTTAAATTTTTTCTAAAAATTTTTTTTAAGGTTTTTAAAAAGTTGGGAAAAAAAAAACCCCAATTCAACACCAAATTCCTTTTTCTTATAATACAGGGTTGGGTCAGTTGGCGTCTTTGGTTAATTGGTTTGGTTGGGAGGGTTGGTTGGCGGTTTTGGGAGAGTTGGGGGGGGGTACGAGTTATAATTCTTTTATATAGTATTAAAAGGAGGGTTAAGGCCATGGTGTGGATGAATTTTTTTGGGATGATTAAAACTATACTACTTTTCAGTATAACATAGTAGAAACTTTTAAACCCAGTGTAACTAGTAACTTTTGGGAGGTGTTCTTTGAAAAGAGCCCTTGGTGGTCTAACATTTCGAGAAAGGTACACTGTTAAAACGACGCCCACCAAGGGCTCTTTCGGAACACCCTTGCTAAAACAGTATACCACAGTTGACCTGATTTTTGGCAGGATGGAAACAAACCCCAATAATAAATCCCATCAGCCATTGAGACCAATAAACCATACCAAGCCCATCATCCATTAAGGGGGATTTTCAGGTTTTTTTTTAAACCCCCATAGTAACCTACACCACTACTGAGTCTGGAACAAATAAACCCCAATAGTCAATCAAAAACCATTTAAAACCAACGGACATGAGGCATTATGTTATTTCAATATAGTATGCGAGCCACTGCCAATACAATGGCTTTGGTGGCGGGGAATGGCTTGTTTAAAAAATTTCACTATTGTGGGAGGGTTGGTTGTCTTTCAGGTTTGTGTTTTTATTTTTTTTCCCCCAGGAGTCAATTATGCTAAAAGTATTTTTTAAACATGGAGCAGGGTCATCACCAAAAAGTTGCCCAAATGGTCCTTAACACATTCCCTTCTATACATGTTAAAAATGAAAAAAAAAACTGTGAGTCCCAAATCTTTTTGTGTATGCCTAAAAATATTGCATACTTTTACACAAAAAAAAGGGGGATACCCTCCCCAAATCCTCACGTACGGTATCCCGAAATTTACTGACTTTTTTTCTTAGCCTTCAATGAAAAAAAAGAATTGGCTGTTTTTTACCTCATCCCCGGGGCCTTGGGCTTTTAAACCCCTTGATACATGCAGCCCAAAATACTAAAAAAAAAAGGCTGCCCAAAAATTTTTTTGTATGTCAAAATATTGCAACTGTAAAAAGAATGGTAATGGGAGAGGAGGGGGTTCTGGCAATTTTTTAAAATCATTTTTAGTAGTTTCTTAAAACCATCTTTTTTTTTTAAATCGCAAAAATTCCCCCAAAATGATTTAAAAAAAAAAATAATTCTAAGAAACTACTAAAAATGATTTTAAAAATCATTTAAATTCAAACCCCATCTAACTTACTCATGAAAAAACCCCTGGTTGGGAAAAAAAACCAAAACTGTTCTGATCCTCACACATGGGTTCCCGAATTTACCCCGGGATTTCGTTGCCTTGCAATAAAACAAAGCATGGCCTTCATTTTACCCATCTTTTAAAAACCCCATCCTTTAATCATTAGATAAAAAAGGGACCACAATATGTCCCAGTTGAACATTTTGATATGGGGTCCATTTTTAAAGAACTACACATTGGGGGGAAGGGTTTTTCGTAACCCCCCCCCCCTTCCCCGCACCCTTTCCCCAGATCGAAAATAGCTTATCCTGCTGATAAATATGTCTGTTTTTTCATTCTAGCTGGTCCCCCCACCCCGCCACAGTGCAGGGATGACGGGGGAAAATTTTGGTACCCTGAAGTGGGGGATGCCCAAAGCAGCCCGACAACACCACACAGCTCACCTGACGATTTTAACCCCGAGAAACTGCGGGGACAGTCTCAGCCAAATATGGGTGGTCAAAGGAAATGGACAAAAACACTTTTTTTTTTTACTGTGCGAATCGGGCTAAGTTCCCCGTTATTGGTCTTGCCATAAGGAAGAAAGAGGGGGGAATATTACCGGAACCCCGGGTCCCCTAACAATCTTCTGTTAAAAATACAATGTTGGTAACCCGACACAATTAAAAGATTGGAGGGTGAGGGTGTCTCATTGTAAAAGGCCAATCAAGGCAGATCCCGCGATTTGGACCGTGCTATTTTTTTGGTTATTATGTACGCGACACGTTCCCCAATTCCCCTTTTCTTAATGCAACTGAGGGGGGTTGGGCGGGGGCAGTGGTTCAAAAGTGATTTTTGAAACCCCTGTTGGTGTTTTTTCAAGTTGAACAAAGTTTTCAGTCCCTGAAGAAAATGATATTCTCATAGTAAAAAATTTTTCACTGATTTCGGTAAAACGTAAAACCAAGCCGCCCCGTAGCCCTGGCTATATCCGGGAAACAACCCCTGTTGGGGGCCCCCTCGCACCCAAACGAAAACCCAACCTCCCAAATGCATCTTTTAAAGATTTCCATCCCCCACCTCAATAAATTATTCAAGGCTGTTCGGGATATCGGGCTTCGGAAGTCAACCAGTTTTTAAATTTTCCCATCTCTAACTAAAAATTTGGGGCACCATCAAAAAAAAGTGATCATTCTCAAAAAATGCCTGGGTCTAAAAGGCACAAAAAACATCCGACCATTTCCCTGTTTTGGAAATGAAAGGGAAAACGTGTCCCCCCATGCCCCAAAACACTGTAAAAAGGCGAAAAAACCCCCCGTTCCCCACAATTGGATTGGTTAAATTCATGTTTCAATGCGGTGACAGGCAATTCCGACTCCTTCAACCCCCGGAAAAAAAGCCCCGGGAAGTTTTGAATGAGGTCCATTGCACCTCATTATGTTTTCGCGGGGGCAGGGTAGGTTTCAAGAAAAAGTTGAAGTTTTAAACAAGCACAGTACATCTGTTGTCAATAGGGACTGGGTCCACTGATCTCGGCACCTCTGAAAAAGCGTGGAAATGTTGGTAAGAGGGGAAATTTCCCGTCCTTCTCAAAAGGGGCCATGCGTGGTTGAATGGTTTGCAAGAGAATTCAAGCTGGGTTGAAAGGATAACGTGTTTTGTTTCCCGGTCTTGTTATGGGGCATGGCCAGGGGAAAGTGACTTCTCGGTATGCAACGATCGGGCCTCGAAAAGGCACATCCCCCCAAATTGGAAACATTTGCACTATCCCAAATTTTTGCCTTGAAGGACCACGCGGGGAAACCCTGGCGATTTAGGGTCACGTTTTGGGAGCCCATGGGGAATACCCCAGAGGGAATACCATCAGGGGGTTACTCAATTCAGACTTTTCCTCAGCTTGGGGGGGAACTTGGGCCCCAGCTGGCAAATCACCAAAATTACATGTCACGGGATACGTAAACCACGGGAAAACTAATTTCCCTTGGGGCCTCACTTTTTGTTGCCCCCAAACCACATGTGGGACCATTTTCTTCCCTCCCCCTCCCCCCCCGTCCAGCACATTTTGGGCAAAATACTTTAATCATTTCTTTGTTGTTCTTTTTTTTTTGCAGAGCTTCCCACTTTTTGACGGGTGATTCTTCGACTACTGTGGGGGGTGATGATTTTTTGGTAAAAAAGGTTTTGGCATTTTTTTTTTTGTTTATCTTTTTTTCAGTCCATCTATTTTCCTCTTCTTTTTTTTCTTTTTCTTTTCTTTTAATGGAGTGTCGTGGGGGGGTCTTTTGGACTAAAGTTCTGGTGTTTTGACAAAATTTGGGGGTTGTCGCCGTGTTTGTTGAGCAAGACTAAATTGCTTTTTCCCCCCGGGGTTAAAGGGGTACCTGTAGGAAGTTGGTTGATTACCCCTAATTGCTGTAATGGCGAAATTGAGCTGTAACCCCCGGGGAGCGAGATTATTATTATTATTATTATTTTTTTTCTCTCTGTCTCTAGCTGGCTGCACCGAGGGAATGATTTCTATGTCTTTGTTTTTTAATTATTTTGTGTTATGGGAACTTGAAAACCTTCTCATCCACTATCGGCCCCCCGTTATCTCGAAGAGCAGCATCTCCATGGTGAGAAAAAGAGAGGCGCATGGAGGGACTGAATTTTTTTCGATGAAGAAACCCCCGAAAACGGACTTAAAACGGGCCTTCCTGTGGCACTCGCGACCGACGTGGGGAAAATTAAAGACTTTGCAAAAAAACAATGAAGCTTTAAAGTTGAAAATTAATGAACTGAAAAAGGGATTGTACGCCTTGTGAACAGACAATAGAAAAACAAGTTAACCAAAAGACAAATGCCTCAAATTAGCACAATTTTATTCCTTTTTCATTGACTAATTAGGACTATTTAGGGGAAAATCTTTCAGATGTTAATATCTCCCCAAGCACTAAAAAACATTTCCATATCCTAAAATGGGGAATCCCCGACAGTGATTTGTATTTGTCCTCAATTTGATAGAATACCCAAATTTTACGTCCTCCGTTTTATAGAATAAATATTCGTTTCTTTGGGCTAATGTATGGGTGGGGGGTGGGGGGTCGGATGGGAAATTTTTTTTTTTTGTTTTCACTAACCAGTTTTGCTCAAAAATGAAGAGTGGTTGACCCTCCCCCCCTCAATGTTGTAGAGGTTGCGTGTACTTGGCTGTCCTACCCCATGGTCTTGGTAAAGTGGTCATGCAATGACTCAACATTGAGCTGGGGGTGGGGGGGTTGGCCCACCTCCGAGGAAAAAAAATTTTTTACCCCAGGTTCACCCCAAGGTTTTGGGGGGGGAAATACTTCTTGAAAAAAATAACCCACAGTCAAAGTAGAAAGTTTTTTTTATGCTTTAATTTATTTTGTAATATCTGAACCCCCCCAAAAAATTTCAACATTTGAATGTTTGCTTATCTAAAAATAATTTGGGGGATTATTATATTTTTTTGTTATTAAAATTTCCATCAACAAATTGGGGAAAAATGAGGCTTTTTCCGTCCCAATTTTATAAAGTTTAAAAAAAAATAAATAAAATAAAAAAATAACTAAATCAACTCAAATTGTTCTATGCACTCTAAGGTCAAAATTTAGTTTTTTGTCCATTTTCAATAGATAGAGTCCCTTTTTAAAGTGTGAAAATTACAAATCTCTAACTTACTTTAAAGTGGTGTAAATTCATTTTTTGCCCTTTCAGGGATTTTAAACATGGTAACTATTTTTTTACGTAAAAGGTCTGTAAATTCCATACAGGGAATTTTTGTTTTTAAAAAATAAATTTCAATCCGATTTGATCCCAAAAATTGTGGGGATTCGGGAAAGTTAACAAATTTCACATGGGAAAGGTTTCAAATAACGACATTTTTCCCAACGGATTGAAAACTAATTTTTGGAAATTTTTTTACATTTGTAAGGACTCTGGTTTTAAAAAACAAAACAAAATTTTACCTTTGAGCCCTCACAAAAATGATTAAATTATTAACTTTGATTGTTCATTTTTATTAAATGTTTTTTCCCAAAAATTTTTTATTGGTTTTTTAAAAAAGCACCTCTGTGTCGTATATTCATTAATTAATTTCATCAAGGTTTGATTCATGATTGATTCTAAAAAACGCATGAAGTTCCAAAAGTAATATTTTTGTTTCTCATAAAGTACTTTGAATAAATTAAATGTATCCTCCGCTATAATTAATAAGGGCCCTTTCATTTTCATTAAATTTTCATCTTTTTTATTTAGCAATTTCAAAAAATTTCATGAAGTCCGTTGGACTAGTGTGGTGTTATTTGGGGGTGGCACCATCATGGGCGGTGTCATTTACGTTAGGGGGGATCGTTTTCAAAAACTGGAGGATTACTGAAACAATTTGGATAGTCATTATGAATGAACTGGGCAAAAAATAGTGATCTATTACTTTAAATGTAAAGGGTTTGTTTTAAAACCACAATAAAAGGGGGCCCTTTCCTACTGTCCCTTGAGCTTTTACTTGAATTTTTTTTTTTTTCAAAACCCCCAAAAAAAAATTTTAACATTTGAATAGAAAGCATGCTTTTCCCAAAAAATAAGAGTGGATTATTACTTTATTTTGAATTACCAAAAAATTTATCAACAAATGTCGGAAAAATGGGGAACTTTTTTCCCTCCCAATTTTATGGGAAAATTTAGGGGGAATAAAAAAAATATAACAAAATGAACTAAATAACCAAATTGTTCGTATAACCTGCATGTCCTTCCATTTAAACATTTTGTCTGGTTCAGGTTTTAAAGGCACTCAGGGCAAAATTTAGTTTTTGATCCCCATTTTTCTAGGTCCTTATTAAAAGGTGAAAATTTAAAATTTTTAACTTCACTTTGTGGTTAACAAACATTTTTTTGATACCTTTCAGGGTTTTGCTGGCGTAACTATTTTCACAGTAAAGTCTTTAAAATTCCAAAAGGAATTTTTGTTTTTAAAAAAATAAATTTCAATGCCGATTTGATCAAATATTGGGGAAATTCAGGAATGAACTCAAATTTCAAAAATTGAGACCATTTAGTTGAAATGTGACGTCACTGTTGTCTTTGGATTTAACAAAATTTTCCCGGAAGGTTATCAAAAAAATGACATTTTTCATCACTTTAACGGAGGTTAGAGACAAAAGGGGTTTTTTTTCACACTTTAGTAAGGATCAATCCCGGAAAATCATTTAAAAGATGACTTACCTTTCTGCCCAACCCGCAAAAATTGTTGTTGGGGTTAGTAAAATTTTTTCTTGTTAATTGGGTTTGGGGAATGTTTTCCCCCAAAAATTTTGGTCCCGTAATCTTGTTTTGGAAATTTTCCCACCCCCACAAGAATTGTTTAACTGCATCCGAAAAAAGCGTTTTACACACCGTTGAAGAACCTCTTCAACATGTTGATTCCCCGACAGACAGTCATCAACAGCTCTTTCCTGTTGAGAATTTTGGGGATTGGGCCCTTTCGAGATTACGTGGGCGTTTTCCCTCTGCCACGCGTCCTAAAAAAAAAGTAAATTATAAATAAGAAAACAATATCAAATAGAAATCGTTATTTACCTTTTGGTGCTGATATATTTTTTTTTTTAATTTTCACAGTGTAATGTTTTTACATTGAAAGTAACAGGGCAACGAAATAAACGTTTCTTTAATAAATAATTAATGAATGAATTAGAATGAACCCTTTTTTATCAAACAAATGAATCAAATTTCCCCCATGTGGTTTTTCATTATTTCCTGTATACTCAATGGGGGTTTTTAAATTATATATTTAAAAAGTTCCCCGGTGTTCGAAATTGGGGGACAGGGTGGGTGGGGAAAGGGTGGGGGGTCAAACCAAATCCCTCCAAAAAAAAACACCGGGATGATAAATAAAAAAAAAGGGGGAAAAAAACAATTTGGCAGTGGGGGGGGGAGAGTGTTTACATGGTGGAATAGATCTTTTGCTTACAATTATAATCGTGGGTTTTTTACAAGTTTTTTTTAAAAACCTTTTTGACTTTGGGTTATAACTTATAGTCCTGACGAGAAAAATAGTTCCGGGTAGCGCGCCCCAAAAATAGTCCCGGATGCGTTCGCCCCTTTGATCATCCTGTGACGGTGATGTGCTGGGTGTTGTAAGGAAGGGGGGAATTGGGGTTCCATTACCACGGGCCCTAAACTGAAGTCGCCAGGCGCGGATAAGTGCAAAAAGCTACTAAGCACAAACGAAACTTTTTAGCCAATCACGATAACTATTTCATCGGCGTACGTCACCAAAGACAAATGCTATTATGTCTGAGGGGCCCTCCCCATTTTTAAATGCCCCCCTCCGCTCCTAGTGCTTCAAGTATCGTCACAGCCTCAGAACGCCCCCAAAGAAAAGGTCCGCCTTTGGCCTTTGAGGTCAGCAATAGTTGTTTCTAAAGGATTCAAGACCCTTTGGGTTAATGGGGTTTGCCAAGAACCAAAAAAATTCGGTCAAACGGATTTGCAAATTATAAGACAGAGGCGAGAGAGGGAAGGTAATACATTGGGACTCGGCCCCCGCCCCCCCAAAAACTTAAATTTAAAGTCCAGGTGGGCCACTCCTGCAAAAGAAGCCATACGGGTCCCCAGTGACTTTTTTTTACCCGATTTTAAATTCACCGGGAAAAAATGGGCCCCTGCAGCGATAACGGTGGGGCGATGTTTTTTCCTCATTATCGCTACCCGTACAATCTTTTGTTTTCACCTGCTGCAGCTGGCCATGTTCTTTTGGGGGGTGGTTAAAAATGCCAAAAATTATCACCGGTGGACTGTTTTCCCGAGCTGTCGACCTCGACGGTCGAATTTAAAAATTTTTTTTTCTAAAGTTATCAATGATGGCCTTCACGATGAAGGTTTCCCAAAATTAAGAGGTATCATGCTTGGGGGAAAATCAATTTTTTGGGGGGGCTTTAATTTTTTTGGCTCCTCCCCTTAATTTAAAAAAAGGTTTTTTTTTTCTTTTTTTTTGGCAGCCAAAAAAAAAGGGAAAAAAACCTAAACATAACCCATAAACTAAACACTGGTTTCCCCCTTTTTAATCTTTCATTCGAAGGGGTTTGGGGTGGTCCTTTCTTGTGGTCCCCTAGGGTTTCGTTGTTTATCGCCCAACCCTAAACTAAAAAATTTGTATTATAACCCATACTATTTTTTCACAATTAATAAGATATAACACATTGGGAAAAAAACGGCCGGACAAAATACATTTTCCTTTTTTTAGTATGAGGATGGTAGTGAATTTTTTAGGGGGGGTTTTTATTGTTATGAGGAAGAGGTGGCATGCATTGGGGGTTTTTCATTGTGGACGTGCGGCCTTAACGAAAGGACATTCTCCAAACCTACATAATCGTAGGTGACTGCGTGTATTTTGTGTGTGTGTGTGTGTGTGTGTGTGTGTTAAAAAAAAGGGGCCCAGGGCCCCTTCATGCGGCCGGGCCGTCGTAAACCCCTACGCCACGATTAGCGCCCCCAAATTTAACGACCACTAATGGACACAACTAATTAAAAAGCATATAATTCAATCGGGGTCCAAATGTACAATTGGGGGAAAGGCATACCATCTTTACGGAAGGCCATCGTAAATGACAAAATTTAACTTTTTTTTTGATAGGTTTTTACCATTTCTGGGATAATCTATTGCGCCCCCCAAATTTTGATTACTAATTTGCCCCCCCCGACTAATAAAAAAAAGCTTAATTATCCAATCGGGGTATCCGTCCCGAGATGTGCATTTTCTGTGCGTTTAAACCCAATTTACTAAAGTTGACGCTCTTTGGGTGTAAGTAAAATTTGATGCCACGCGAAATTTGATGCTAGCACAAATTAATCACAGCCAAAGGCGCAATATCCGTCATTGAGTGCAAACGTACAGTATCATAGTAAAATACACAATGATGATTCGCACAATTTGACGAGAAGTGTTCCATCGTAAAATAGCAAAATTTTTATATTTTCTTCATAGATGTGTTCATCACATCTCTAGCTATAATCTATTAGCGCCCGAATTAATCAATCCACCAATGAGCCCACCCAACTAATTAAAATTATAACAATTATTCAATCGGATATCTATATGTACAATGTACAAACGGGATGCCTATCTTTGATGGAAGTCAAGTGTTCCATCGTAAAATAACAAATTTTAATTTTTTTTCATAGATTGTTCATCACATCTGTAGCTATAATCTATTAGCGCCCTGAATTAATCAATCCACTAATGAGCCCAACCAAATTAATTAAAAATGCAACAATTATTCAATCGGGATCTCCATATGTACAATGTACGAACGGATGCCTATCTTTGACGAAGTGTTTCATCGTAAAATGGCAAAAATGCAACCCTTTTTTTCTTCATAGATGTGTTCATCACATCTCTAGCTTAATACACGGTGTCCCTGAAAAAGGAAACCCACGTTTTCGGGTACATTACTCAATAATTAATAATTATTTTTAAAAAATGTACACATCATTGGAAAGCTCATGTTCTCTTCTTTCATATGACACCATAATCATGATGGAAGGTCACGCATGACTGAGCAGGGACAATTTGTACTTGGTAGGGCACATTGACATTTGTTCAAGGCAAATGAAAGGGAGCTATACACGTTACAATAAGGAAGAAGGACACAGTTAATTTAAACAAATCAATTTGTTTTAGGGAATTTTTATTCCATTCCTTTCATGACAGTAACTTTTTTCTGATTATGTGCTTGTCAAAGACAAAGTTCAATGTCCTTCCCCATGTCCACCATTCTTGTCACACAAGCCTGTGCCCTTGTTCTCATGGTCTCATTGCACGACGGATCACTCCCTCTGCTGCTGCAGGGCCTCAACCTCTGCGATGATTCTGTCACGCAGATCTCCGATGTCACGAGGAGGAGTGGTGAAGACCTGCTCTTTAATATCCCCACAGAAGAAATCACACGGGTCAGGTCCGGTGATCTTGGTAGCCACTCGGTGGGATGATGCGCAACAACTCTGTCGTGAAACAGTTCCCTGAGCCTATCTCTAACGATGACTCTGCGGTGAGCAGGTGCTCCATCTTGACCCACCATAGTCTTCCGAAACTTCCATCTTGTTGGCGATGAGTGGAGCTCGAGCTGTGGTATCACCTCGTCGTTTATCATGCGCAGGTAGGCTTCACCATTTAGGTTCCGTCGAAGAAGAACGGACCAATCGTGTACCGTTTCCACATAGTCCTATCCAGACGGATACCTTTTCCCGATTCACGTTCCTGTCGAAGTTAAATGGGAGGATTAGAAGAGGCGCATACTCTCGCACGTTCTGGTTGTTTACTTTTCCATTCATGAAGAACGAAGCCTCGTCCCAATCAAGATATCCTCCACAATCTTGGTCCGTGACCAGTACCACTGACAGTACCGAAGTCGTCTGGGCAGGTCTGCTTGCGTAGCTGGTGGCGGCAGAACATCTTGTACAGATACAATGGATGTCCATTCGTACCATTCGATGGAAGGAAGTTTTAGAAATCTAAGCCATTCTTCCTCGCAGAGACGTTGGGTTCTCTTCCAGAACGTTGGACTGCTTCGATGTTTTCTGACCTAACGGTCCTTCTTCGCCCAGATCGACCTTTGTTTAGGTTTAGACTTGTACCTTCTTGTTGATATTTTCTGATGTTTTCCAAATTGGGACTTCGGGAACGTCACGTTCAGGGAAAACGCTGCTGGAAAGCCGCAGCAACTTGCTGTAGGCTTCAGAGCGAGCCCATTCAGTAACGAGAAACACTCTTGCTTCTTGTGAGCTGCATGGTCGGCAAGCTTATGGTTTCGTTAAGCTGCAAAAGCTAATAAATGAACTGTTTATTATCATGTACAATTTTTCAGAAATGAATAATGGATTTGCTAGTGAATTGTTTGTTATGTAACACATTTCTGTCTTTTAAAAACCATAATGAACCCAATGTAGCAGCCATCCACTTATTTTGAACAATTGGGTTTCTGTCAGTGCCACTTCAGATTGTATGTAATCAGTCGCGTGATTCATTGATAATGTTTATGGTGTCATATGAAAGAAGAGAACATGAGCTTTCAAGATGTGTACATTTTGAAAAATAATTATTAATTATTGAGTCATGTCCCAAAACTGGTTTCCTTTTTCAGGGACACCCTGTATTAGCGCCCAATTAATCGACCCACTAATTTGCAAAGCTTGGAGTACATACGAGCCTTTGCGTAGCTCGTTTTATAGCATTTTATTCGAAATAAATTAACAATTATTCAAATTAAACATTTAAATGTTATGTTTTGAACATCACTAAATTACCCCACATATTATACCAAGCACTGTATTTTTATTCTTCTGTCATCTAGTAATATAAGTAGTTTAATACACTAATGGTTGAAATGGTTTCCAAAGGTTGATAAGGATTGTACCTTAAGTTAGGCAATTTAATTTATACAATTGTGTTGGTTTCTGTTGTTTTGTATCTTTTACCGCGTTATAATAAGCCCCCTTTTTTCTTTCTTACTCAATCCACCTCCAGCTCCACCGATAGTTCATGCTCGCTTGCAAAATTCCACAATTCGCCACCTCGATAAATATTTATTCATCTTTAAATAATACTAGATTTTATTTTATTTTTATTTCAATTTTATTAGTGGTTTTAAAATCTTTTTTTAAACGATGAAGATGGAAGGTTTTTAAATTTTATTTTGTTTTAAATTCAATTTTATTAGTGGGTTTTTGGGGCAAGGCGGGGCGGGTTGGAAGGGTTTTGAGGTAGTGGTCAGCACCCCAAACCGTCTAAGCTGGTTTGGAAAGGGTGGTCTAAAGCTGGTTTGGGGTTTTGAGTGGTCAACACCCTCATTTATATCTACTCCTTTGTAGTAACTAGTGAACAGTTGTAAATAAATGACCAATCCTTGTAAATAAGTACCTGTCTCGTGCTCATCCTGTCATGTCTCGCGCTGTTCCTTTGTCGATGATTCTGCGGAAGGTTAGTAGGATACGAGATAACGAAGGATGGCGCAGGATTAATCATCTGCTCTTCATGGATGATTTGAAGTTATTTGCGAAGAATAGAAAGATTGATTCTTTGGTACAGACCACTGAGACTGTACGGATCTTCAGTATGACATCGGCATGAAGTTTGGTCTGGAGTAATGTGATGACCATGAAGAGTGGTAAAAGGGTACATTTGGATGGAATTGCTTACCAGATGGCACATTTGAGGGCGTTGGGCGAAGGATAAAGTTTATAAGTATCTTGTAAAGGGTGTTCCCATGGTAGTGGAGCACTATAGTACAATCTCGAAGGTGTTGGAGAAACATCTTAGAAGATAGGAACATCTGTTATATAGTGGAATTACTAGAAGGCGGCACTCTTAGGGACAAAGATAATTCTGCAAAATACACTCGAGATCTATAGGCTATTATATATACAGGGCGTAGCTTGACTTGAGATGTAACCAGCAGAAAGGAAAACAAGATCTTTCTTTCATGTATGCTAACGTGAAATAATAAAAAATAAATAATGCTTCATCAGTCTTATTCCAGATGGTATCTTAATTTTTTAATCTTGCAAATTGAAATTAATTTTACATTTTTAAAAATAAAATGATATCACTTGGAGAAGCTCTAAAATTTTTAATAAATTTTCCGTGAAAGACCAGTAAAATGGAAGGTGGTTATAATGTTTGCAAAAGGAATTAAAAATGTTTAAATCTGTAAGCAGTGGTCGCGCTAAAGGGTCCCATGTTGGCGATTTAATCTGTATTTTGACATAATTTGTTGGTTCATTTGAGATTTGTGCAAATTACCCTAAAATATTCGCCCTACACTCTGAAAATCCTGGTACACCATTGGTGTAAAGGTACTGCTCTCATTATTTTCTCAATTAACAGATTACTTTTCATAACGGCATACGGTACGGCACTGCTATACCGAGAGACAGGCGGCTGGTCGGTCTCTACGACGGGGATCACCGGGGTTTGACTCACGGGTGTCTGGACGGGCCAGAGTGTATCAGACTGCATTAGCTACAAGTAGGCGAACCAATGGCCATATCGACGCCCTGCACTATTGGTTCAACGAAAAAGGCCGGACCGTAATAGTTCGGTATGATATCGCACTGTCATGGATCGGTCGAGTCGCATAGATTTCATTCGGAACGCATTTCGAGATCGAAATCTCTGGGTTATATAGGAATCTGGGGCCTGGAATGAATAAACCATAAGCCTAGTTTAGCGTCTTAGCCATGAGAAGCTTGGCTTCCGCGTCTAAGGGTAGAAACGTGTGCAAAATCATGAATACAACAGGTCCTTGTTCCATAGGTAAGGTATTTGACGAAAGTGAAGTGATCGACAACTTAGAAAAGGGGGGCGTGTTCAAGGGAAAATGCTTACCGGGCATGTGAGCTATTTGCTGGATGCTAAGCTATTGCCATGAGGGAACAGCAGCTGTGCTTGGGTTAGGGAGCACTACACGCAGGCCACGGCTAATGACGAGCGGTCAGTCACGGCGACTGTTTGGCCGTGGTTCACCCCCGAACCGTGTTCGTGTGAAGGGTGGACTCGAGGGAAAAGGGCGGCTCCAAGCCACGTGGCGGGAGGGTGTGGCACCACACAGGGCCTCGCTGGTGTTGCATTATGCATTGCGTTGGCGCTGGATATGCATGAGCAAAGTGGGGTCCTTGTATGGATTGCATATTCATGCGACAATCGAGGTCCGGAAACAAACCCTGGGACTCAGACTGCTTGAATTGCATCGTCAACAAAATATTGAAGTGGAAGAAGTGAACTATAAGGGTGCTAATATTTATCAAAATCAAAAGGGGAAGATTCG
>CM055825.1:13961847-13980698 GCA_029582265.1 Zoroaster sp. YZ-2022 | reverse complement strand
CAGAGTTAACCTCTGTTTTCGGCGGTAAAGTTGTTTTACTCTCACGGTTATGGATTTTTTCTTTCATTTTATAATATTTATCTCGCTCTTCGCATACGAGCACAAATTCTTCTTGACTGATGTAACCGTCCTCGATGGCTTTTGAAAGGTGGTTTTCGATCGTGTTGAGTTTAGATAAAGCTAAAATTCGTATTTCATCGTGTTTTTTAGCTTTTTTAAGCAATTTATTTTTCGCGTACCTGAGAGCGAACGCTCCTCCACCCAACCCCAAAGCTAAACCTTCTAAAGAGTATCCAATCGGTGACGATATGACCGTGGCGATACTAACTATTCCGATGGCTCCCGCTCCCATACAAACCAATTCCGCGAGAGTTTCTACAACGTTACAAGCGTTGATGATGTTATTATATTTTTTATACGTGGTTTCGCATTCATTTATTTCGATCCGTAATTCTTTTTGAATATCATCGATTTTTTGCAATCTGAATGTTTTAGCGCCGTCCGTCAAAGGTGGTAAATTCGGATAAAGTACATTCGTTGATGATGTTGAATTTGAATAAAGTACATTAGTTGATTCGCTCATTGTTTATTATTAATATAAAATATAAAAAATTTAATCTTTAGGAAAAGTATAAATTGGAATTTTTTAAAGTTTTACTTCATGGCATATTCCTGTACTCAAAGAACCAAAAATAATAGATTTTAAATAGAATTTAGCATGGTTTACATTACGATTTGAAAGGAAACATAATACACATTCAAAATAAATCGGTTCATTATAAATAGTAAAACTTCCACTTGGGAAAGTAATTTGTCGATTTAAAAAACTATCGAAAGATTCGTCTTCATCTACATCAAATTTTTCACTTTTTACTATAGGATAAACATTGTTTTCACCTACATAACTCGTTGCAAATAATGAATAAAATAATAAATCGTCAACTGTAAAAATTAATTGATGGCCTATCAGATGCATTATAAAGTTTAAATCTTTGAAATAATTAAAAGAAGATAATTTTACAAAATTTTCTACAAGTCCACTAGGGGCGATATATCCAGTATCTTCAAAGATAATGTTTTCTTCACTTTTTTGATTACCACTAGGCTCACTCATTATACGACTAGGTCCGTAAATACTCGCCATATTTATTATATAAAATCATTAATTCAACGGGTAAACGTTTAATTTTTATATTAAAACAGATTTTAGAATTTAGCGCGCCGAAAAAGGTCGCCTCTGCAAAAACTTTTTCAACGCCACGCATTTTAAAACACATTTCGTACTTGAGATGCTGCGTTTCATTATCGACAAAATGAAATTTTTCATTTCGTTCTGGAGAAGGAATATGATAAACGTTGGGCGCGTAATCACGCGTTACTGCGTGCGTAGCAAAACTATTAGTTTTTATAAATTGCGTAAAAATACTGCAGTACGTGGGTGAAACGTTAAACATGAAAAAGGGTTGTTTAAACGTAGCGTGCCATCCGAGTATAACGTTGAATTTTTCGATGAGAATAGTTCTTTGTAAAATTTCATCTCTATTTAAATATCCCTGATGTTCGTAAATTTCGCTCGCTCCGCTTGCACTCTCACTACCACTTTTTTCAAAAGTGCTCGTTCGTTCGCTCGTTCGACCGGGTCCGTAAATACTCGCCATATTTATACAATCTCTAGATTTAAAATAACGGGGAAACCGTGATTATTTATATCTCTACCTTTTGAATCTTTAATTTGAAAGCTCAACGCGTTAAAAGTACCGATTTTTAATTTTTTAAACGTTGGGCTATTATATTCCATAAACATACTATTTCCAAACGATTGTCCTTGCAAGGGAAAAACGTTTAAGACGGTAGAAGGTTTACCATTAAAATAATTATCGGTTGTAGAAATTTGATCGCAATGAATGTATACAATTTTAAAAAGTTGTACATCGATTTTTTTTACTATATTCTCCTACGGTTAGAAATTCATTGTGTAGTCCGAGTAAATTAGCTAATCCCGACGAAAATTTAATTGATTTATCGCCATCGTTTATTTTTAACGTGTAAACACCCGTTGATTTATCGATCGTAAACGTTATCCAAGACTCGTTTTTTGAAATTATAGATATAATTTCATAAATGTTGTAAAGCCCCGGCTCGATAAATTTTACAACATTATCTAATCTCGCTGTACGATAAGTTATTCGTTCTTTTTTACGTACGTTGTAATATCCTACCCAAATGTTTGCGCTAAGTAATGATATCGTGAGAGTACCACTACGATTATCGATAACGTCGTTTAATTGAATTTCTCCACCATTTCTTTCAATTTCTAATTCAACGGTATGAAACATTTTAATATTAAAAGTTATAAAAAGTTATAATAAATGACGTTTCCATTAGCATTTGAGAGTAATTTTACGTATTCGTACGAGCAATCTGGAAATTTTAAAGCGCCTCTCGATTTTAACGATAGCGATTTAACGAGTATAAACGTTTACATAAACAAGAACGAGTTTTTTAACATTCATTTTGACAATGTTTTTAGCAACTACAAGTTGCCTCGCGTTAAAAGCGATGAGGTTGTCGATGATTGGAATCATAACCCATTAAAATTTTATCAAAATCAAATAAATTTTGCAACGTACTGCGCTACAACGAGATGCGGCGTGAGTTATTATCATTTAAACCATTCTAATACGATGATTCGTAGTTTTTTTAGATTTCACGTCTATTATCAAATTAGACGATTGCTCAAAGAAATGAGCTGTCTTACATTGTTTCAAAATTTTTATAACGCGTTTGATAATAATATAGACGTAAGCGCGTATAAAAGACTGTGTAGAGAATTTCATTTATCACAAGTTTCCAGTTGGAAACAACGAGTTGATAGCAACTCTAACGGATTAGGAACGGCTTATTATTACGATAACGGTTACAAATCGGTACCCTCAAACAACTACGATAAAAGTAGTTTGAACGTTGTTTCTACCGAGGTGACTGATTACGATTATTACAAAACAGCGACGAAAATGAGTTTTGGAGATCATCCTTCGACCTATACGATCGCATTCATTTTACAATCTTCTACCAAGCTCGCTTGGTCAAAATTTATAATCAGCGAGTCTAGAGGTTTTACAGATGTCGGTACGCAACGAATTAACGATTCTATAAGAACGTACGTTTACGCGATTTTAGGAGCTCAAGCGCAAGCAAAAAGCTCATTTTTAGCGGGTGGTACCGGTTTAGACGCTCAACGTGAATTTGTAAATATAACCGAAGCAGAAATTGACTCTCCGGTCGATTTACAATCTAGTATTCAACGATATCAAGACGTTTTACAATACGCTCGTTCACAATTAAACTTTTGTCTCGGAGAAAATCTATACATGATGCCGAGCGATATGAATTTACGAATAGGCGATTACACAGGATACAACAATAATATATTAATAGCGACGGGCGATTTATCGTTGGGTTCAAATTTAGATACGAATTCAACACCCGCTGTTCCTCCTATTCTACCACTGGAACAAACGCAACTATCTCAAACTGCTAAACACGTACAAGAATTAAATAATTTAGAACATCCTTATACACCTGCGCACACGTTGGAAGGTACGATAAAAGAAGTTAGCGATGCTAGTCATCAAGAAGAAAAACATTCTTTAATACTTGGTTTTGCGATTTTAACAGGTGTAGGTGTTATGATTTACGAATTGTTATTTTAACATTTTCTGCGTATAAGCTAAAACTAATACTCCGACTCCACTTATCGCTAGCCATAAATGTTCAGCCGCCCACGTAACGACGTTAGACGCTATTTTAAATAACCAACTTACAACCGATCCTATAATAGCCGGCAAAGCGGCTAAAGCTTTCGCACCTAGTTTAGATAATACATTCGCTAAATGTTTTAATGTTTTTTGTATCCACTCTTTTACACCACCAGATGGTGGTTTGGGAATTGGAGTTGGTGGAATTGGAATTGGAGTTGGTGCGGGTGGTATAGGTTTAGGTATAACTGAACTTACAACATTAGCGAGCGATTCAATGGCAAAAGCGATAGCCATACTAATAGCCATTAGTATACTAACGATCGTTACACCTTGTTCTCTAAATAAAGTTCTAACTCTTTCATTCAACGTTTTGTCTATATTTTTTATCTTATATAACGTTTCTCTTATTCTACTGAGTTGACTACTATTTACATAATCAAACTTGGCAATTTCTTTTCTAATCACATCAATTTCATCTAATAGTTCTCGCTCTCGTTGCGTGAGCTGATCGTTCGCATTTTCATCTCCTACATCGTTATTAGCGATTCTTTTTCTAATGTCGGCTAATTCTTTGTTTCGTGTAAACAAATCAGCTTCAAATTTTAATTTTTGTCCCTGCGTCGTTTTCATAACATTAACGTAACCATCTAATTCGCGGAGTATATTTTTTTCATCTTGAGTTTCAGCTTCATTCTTGTAAAAATCAATAAATTTTTCAACCGAGTTTATTTTCCTTTCTTCTTGCATATCACTATCTTCTTGCAGTAGAGGTGGCGTTGGTAACTTTCGACCTTCTTCTTTACGAAGAGGTGTTTTATCGATAACAATTGTTGGTGATGGTGGTCGTGCTTCTAGCTCTTTTAAAGCTATATCTACATTTGCTCGCATTTTTTTGGATACTTTTGATGTCCAGTCTTTTATACCCAATTGTTCTCTCATAAACCTAGTTTGGTTATAACCAGCTTTTCTAGCTTCATTGGCTATTGAAGCTAACGCAAGAAAGGTTCTGTTTTGTTTTTCTTTCGTCAACCTGACTCTTCTTTCGCCGTCTAGAAAATAAATACCATCGCCAAGTACGTGAAATTTTTCATATTGAACTGGTTTATAATCCCAACCTAGGTTTGATACAATTTCATAAACATTTTCAGCGTATTGAACATCTAACGATATCGGTTGAAATGACGCGCCTTCTCGTAATCTTGTTAATCTATCGATATTTTCTGCTTGTCTGTTAGCCTCATCAAGTTCGTAACGATCATCTAACGTTTCACCCGTGATTACATCATTATCTATCCGTACATCTTCACGTCCTCCTTCCGCCATTTACAATTACTTTTTATCTTTTTTCAATAATTTATAACTCAAGTAACCTACAGCGCTCATTGCTAGTACGATGAATACAATTTCACGCGTTTTTTGATCTTCGCTAGGAACGTAAAAATCTTCCAATTTAGGTTCGTTGCGTAAATCGAGAGGTAAATTTACTCGCTCGTTCGAAACTCGTGAATATTCATTCATCGCTTCATCAATATTGTTAAACGTTCTTATTGCGCTCGATTCTTTTTGGATTTTTTCATTTAAATAATCCAGATATTTTAAACGCTTTTTACTAAATTTGTCTCTAGCTTTCGAAAGTTGCTCTATCGCTAAATCGTGTCTTTTGCGTTCTTGTTCAGCGTCGTTACCTCGTAAATTACTAAATATAAAATTACTACCGGTAAACGCCAACGCGTTAACGACCGCTCCTCCAACCATCATCGCTACAGATACCATTTATATTTAACAACTATAAACATATGCATATGTTTTCTTTTATACAAAACATGAAAAATTATTATATTTACTAACATCAAATATGACTAGTAATATGTACGGAGATGTGCTAGATCCATACAGAAGAATAAGAGAACCCCGAGGCGTAAAAGGAACGCGTCAAAAAGTCGTCATTACAAACAATCCGAGTACCATTACCGAAAATCAATTGTTGACGGTTCGTTTTCCAAATTTAGGAATGAATGACGTCATCGTTCCGAATACATCGCGATTAGCTTTTAATATAGAACTCGTTAGCGCGAATGATGAAAATAGAACGTTGGTTCAAAACATTGGTAGAGCCATCGTAAGACATATAATTATTAAAATGGAAGGAAATGAAATATTCAGTTTAGACGACGCGGATGTATTCAACTGTTACAAAGACGAATGGTTAACCACATCCCAACGCGAAAATTTAGCGTATCAAGGAATCGAAGATGCAAACGTAACTAAATTAAGAGTGGACGCTAGCGATAAAGTTCCCGCGGGTAACGGTGGAAAAGATAAAGCTATAGCAGATACGTATAAAAATAGATATTACATTCCGCTAGATTTTGAATTGTTAACCGATCATCAACCTTACTATCAATCGGGCATAGGAGATAGATTGACTTACGAACTCGTGTTTAATAAATTTAGTAAAGTGATTGAAAGTACCGACGATGCTGCAAAATATGTTATAAGCGGGATTTCTTTAGAATACGAGGTCGTTCATATGCCGGAACTCGCTAGAACGATTAAAAATCAATATACCTCTCGGTTGAGCATATTGTTTGATCGCGTACTGCGACAGAGCGTGACCGTGTTAAACAAAAAAGATACAACGTGGAATATAAATTTAAATACTCCGGCAAAAAGTATGAAAGGAATATTGTTTTTATTCAGAGAACCCGCCGCGCAAGAAAGCAACAAGTTTTATAATCCGAAAATAGATAAAGTTTCAATCACGATCGAAGGCGTTCCAAATCAACTCTACGCGCACGGAATGAGAAAGTATCAACATTTTGAAGAAATTTCTAAATATTTTGGCGATTCGAGCAAGCAACACGCTATACAAGTCGCGCAAGCTCTAGACTTGTCGAACGTTAAACTATCTAATTATTTACTAAATCGATATGGTCTATTTTTAGATTTGAGAACGAGCACCGACAATAAATTACACGGAAGCGGAAGACGAGTACAAAACTTGTCCGAAGGAATTACTATACAAATGGAAAAAGAAGCGGAGAATGCGGGTGAACTAAACATGTACACTTTTATTATAATGGACGCGCAACTAAACATAAGAAACGGGCGTTTTGAATCCGTCGATTATTAAACATTTTTTTTAAAAACGACTATTATAAAACAAGATGTTACCTAAATATTCGCACGTTGCGCTCATTTGCGGCCAAACTGGATGTGGAAAAACTGAATTTGTTTTAAACTTGTTACAAAAAGAATATTTAAAACATTTCGAAAATATCGTTATATTATGTCCTACCATAAAAAACAATGACGCGTATCAAAATAGAAAATGGATTTGGAACAACGAGCGAGTGCTCGTTGACGATTTAAAAGACTATACGTTAAACAAAGCGATAAAAATATATAGCGACGTACTAGAAGGAAACGAAACGTTGTTTATAATCGATGATTGTAGCGCTAATAAACAGTTGCATTATAAAAAATACGACGAAGACAATAAATGTATGATTACTCAATTAGCTTTTAGCGGCAGACATATTAAACATAGTTGTTGGATTCTTTCTCAAAAATACAACAGCGTATTGAAAGATTTTAGAGAGCAACTCAAATGGGTGTGTTTATTTTATTGTAAAGATAGAGACTCGTTTGAAAATTGTCTTCGAGAAAACGATGTTATACCTACGGCTGAACTACGAATGGAAATTCGCGAACAACTAAAACGAGTTTTACATCGCAAATTGATTTTAAAAACGGATCAACCTACCAGTTATGAGATACGTGACTAGGGCAATTGCTCATAGGTCGTTGGGTAATTGCTCGTAGGTTGCTGGGTAATTGCTCGAAGGTTGCTCATAGGTCATCTATAGGTTGCTCATAGGTCGTCTGCAGGTCATCTATAGGTCATCTATAGGTTGCTCATAGGTCACCTATAGGTTGCTCATAGGTTGTTGGGTAATTGCTTATAGCTCGTTGGGTAATTGCTCATAGGTTGCTCATAGGTTGCTCATAGGGTCTCGCATAAAAAATTATAAAACACCTATAATAAATGGAAGAAGTTGCCAAACTGTTGAACGAAAATCCACTCTCCACGCCAGCGTCTATACTAAACTCTACATCGGATATAAACGATGAAGCGATACTGTTGAAACAAAAGCTACGAGACAAACGACTTTTAGCCGTAGTAGCGGGAGGAGATTCAAAAAAAAATTTTGGTAAAGAGTATAGCGTTAACGATATTGAAGCTTTGTCTACGGAAGAGCGCGATGCATTGCACACGCAATACGAAACAAAATTAGGCCGCGATATAACGCAAAGTTTAGGTAGCGCTATTCAAACGTTGTACGTTAAACTATTGGGACTCAGTTTAAATCGTGTTGACTTATACGGTTATAAGTTTGAAATTGATAACGAAGGTAAATTAATTACAGATTTAGAAAAAGATCCGTTCATTTCGAGCATGCTCAGTACCGTAGATTGTGAAATATACTACAAGTACGGTATGTTAGTCGCGCCGCTTAGTGCAACTCTAATTACGGTAAAACATTTAAAACGCTCCACGGCGGCGAGAAAAGAAGAATCTTGTATAGATAATAAAAGAGATGGAAGCGAATGCACAGACGCCAAACGAGACGGAGAATGCGCAACCGTTGACCGTAACAAAACCAGCGACTAAACCAAAAAACCCAAACAGAGTCGCGGCTGGTAAAAAGCTCGCCGAACGTAATAAAAAGAAAAAACAAGAATTAAAAAAAGGCGCGTTAACGAAAAGCGCGCTGACGCGAAGCGTAACGTTGCGAGAGCCGACGAGTGAAACAACAAGCCCAAACAACAACAATTACTACTATATCGCTATTGCTTTGTTCGTTGGGGGTTTAGGCGTTTACTACTTTTTAAGCAAACCCACTATTTCGCCAATAGAGAGTGAACCTTCGCTCCGCGACAGCGCGCTCCGCGATAGCGCGCTCCGCGACAGCGTACCAACAACAAACGTTAGCGTTTTTGAAATGGAATAAAAATTATTATATTTATATGTTATAAATACAATGGACACGAAAGGAATCGCAAACTCAGCTTATCACAGCGCCGTTATAACTCTTTTTATTGTTTTATACAGCATGTTGGGTGAAAAAATATTTAAAATGAAACCGGCTGATTTAGGAAAATTAGATATAAAAGACGAGTTAAAACTCACTACGGTAGTTGCCGCGGGTGGGATGACGCAAATGTGGTTAGTTAAACAAGGAATTTTGCCGAGTAATATTATGAATTCTGAATAAACTATATTTATATCTATAAAATGGACGAGAAAAGGTTATCTAACGTTTATTATAGCCCCAAAGGATACTACAAAGGCCAAGATGCAATCAATAAACTAGTTAAAGAAACAAAAATAAATGTAAAAACAGTTCGACAGTGGATAAAAAAGCAAGCGTTGTGGCAAATTTATTTACCTTATCCTAAATATATTCCTAGACCGACTTCATCAAACAGTACGTTGGAAAAACCGAATGAAGTTCATCAAGCGGATCTATTGTTTCTTCCTCACGATGTAATTGGCAAAAGATCTTACAAGTACGCGTTAACGGTCGTAGACGAAGCTAGTAGGTTTAAAGAAGCAGTACCGTTAACCGATAAAACCGCTATTCAAGTTGCTAATGCGTTTGAGAAAATTTATAAACGTTCGCCGTTGACTTGGCCCACGCGCTTAAAAGTCGATCCTGGAAAAGAATTTATGAGCGGCGTTAATGTAACAATGAGTAAACATAATGTAAAAATCCAAAGAAGCGAAGCCGGCAATCATAGAGCTCAGGGTATAGTGGAGCGATTTAATAAAACTTTAGCGGAACGATTATTTTCTGCTCAATACGCTAAAGAAATAGCGACAGAAAAGAGAAATAGAGAATGGGTTAAAAGATTGCCACTAGTCGTAAAAGCGTTAAATAATACAACAACGCGTCTTATAAATTTAAAACCAAAAGACGCGATTAAATTGAGCTCTGTAGAGCAAAATCCAGCCTCGCCCGTGAGTGTTAAAAAAGAAAAAAGAATTCCAAACAACAGTTTAATTAGGTATTTATACGCGCCAGGTGAAGCTGAAAAAGATACGAGACGTAGAGCGACCGATCCCATATGGAGTATATCTATATATAGAATATCTAAAACTGTTAAAGGTGTTAATCAACCCATATTGTATTATTTAGAAGGAGGCCCTGCTCGTAGTTTTGTAAGACAAGAATTACAAATTATCCCGCGAAATACACAAAATCCCCCTATCATGCGTAAGAGATCGTAATCGCATAGGATTGTTACGGTAGCGCGAGGCCGCTCTTTGCGGCGCGCTCCGCGACGGCGTAATGACCGTAAGCGTAAGTATCTATTCCGTTTTCTAAAATGTGTTTCTTTGTGTCTAGAGGAGATAGCGATATTTTATTTACTCGCGTCGTATATAATCTATGTTTTTCGTGCCTAATAAAACTCATATTATGATGTAGAGTATTTTTAACAGATAAAACTTGTTTATATTTATCGTGTTTAATTTGTTGTTCTAAAACTTGTTTTTTAACACCTTTAGCTTTTCTAATTTGTTTTTCGTCCGATAAAAGTATCGAATACATTTTTGGTCTTAAACAAACAACTTCATCTATTAAAGTTCCCGCGCACTCGTCTTTCATTTTACCGATAATCTTTTTATTTGCTTCAGAATGTAAAAAATGTTGTTGTTTGTAATTTGAAAAGTCGTATAGAGATTTGTTTTTACATAAATCTTTATACACATCTTGCGTTTTAATCTCTAGTAACAAACTATCCGTATCCGTGTATATTAACTCACACTCATTGCTGTATTTTGTTTTTAAATGATTGTAATAAAAATCATACATCAAATGCTTAGATAAATCCAGTATACTCATTCCTACGTAAACTGGGCGGTTGAGAACGAGTTTTGTCTTGTGCATGTGAATCGCTACTAGTTCATTATCAAAAAAATTTCATCGCTTAGCCTCTTCAAATTTACGTTAATGCGATTTCGTACATTTTCCATCGTTTTACCAAAAACTGAATTGTTCATGAGTTTGTACAAATCTTTTTCAAAATCGCTCGTCGCGAGTTTTCTGAGTTGGGTGTTTTTATCGATGTACGATTTCATCCAACGTGCTTCGTCAAATTCTAAAACTTTATGAATTTTAGTTAGTTTCATACCGAGTTGCAAATACAATTCTAAGTTACGATAATGAATCACGTAGTTTTTTTTATCGTATAAATTTGGAACCAGTTTCGTAACGTTTGGAGCTGGCTTGTCGTTTAGCAACTTACGTTGATAGTCGCTCATCCATTCTTTCGGTACCGTTAAAGACTCTGGAGCGAGCGGAAACGCGTTGTGAGAATCGTGTAAACTTGTTGGATATTCTAAATCGGCTTCTAAAATGTATCCTTTATTCGGTTTAAATCCTTCGCTCTCAAGTTTGTCAATTTGTTTTTCACTCAGCCACTTAAAATTACCCGTAGGCAAAGGTTGGCTCATCGCGTATCCGTATAAATTGTTGGCGTCTAAATACATAATGTAACTCGATGGTTTCGATGAATCGTAATGTGGTAAGTATTTATTGTTTGCTTTAGCGTATCGTTTACTCGCCATACACGTTCCTCCTCTAATACCCCTCTCCATAAATAAATGCATGTCAATATCCGTAAACAAATCTAAAGTTTGTTTCGAATGTTTTAATAAAGCGTCCCAACTTAGCCCAGGACTCGTAAAATAATTAGCCGGATCCAAACCGTACTCTCGTATACAAGTAACGCGAAAGTTTTCAAATACATCCGCCAATAAGCAAGTATCCGTACGCACGTACAAATCGTGATAATCACCCAAGTTTTTACAATCAAACCTGTTGAAAACGTTATTTGCGTGATCGTATTGAAAAGTGGTAATGCTACTATCGTTTAAACTACTGTAAAAAGATTCTATAAGAGGAAGTTGCGTTTCTTCGAAACGCTCAAAAGAGTCCATGTACTCGTAAGGATAAATACCCTTGCTTTTAATTAGATTAAATTTTTCTACATTTGGCTCGAGTTTGGTCGTGATCAAAAAAGAATCGTTCGATTTTACGAGTTTGTCTAGCGAAGCTGGTAAAAATTGAGCGCTGTCGATAAATCGTAGTTGATTGATTGAAAAAGATATGTACTTTTCGATATTGTTCGCGATACACGTTAATTTTCCTTTCGTTTTACCCGCAGCTTGCATAATGAGATGAGAGTCATAGCCTCGCAAATTATGAAAGACGACTGGAATAAAAGTTTTGCCTGGTTTTAAACTCAGTTTTAAATTACAACAGTTGTGCGCCGCGCCTCTATATTTTCCGGTAATGTGGCAATGATCTCTCACCTTTTTCTCGTTACGCGCCGCGTCAGCGCGCTCCGCGCCAGCGGCGCCGTTCGCTAAAAACTTCTTTTCACATATCCAACACTCGTTCGCAAAGTCATAGTTTTCTACATTTTCTTTAGTCATGTTTAATTTTTGAGGATTTTTTAATATCATATTAATCTTTTCTTCTTCTTTCTGTAATTCATTTAAAAAATGTTTAGCCGCATCTTCTCCCCTATACGTAACGGGAAAACTACTTTCGCCATCGTAACGAACAACGACGTATGAATAACCACAAACGACGTGTTCGTGTAGTTTTTTAGTATTTGTTGTTTTCACGCGCTCCGCGTTAGAGTCAATCTCGCTTCGCGCCAGCGTTTTAATAATGCTCTCAAAGTCAGCGTATATTACGAACGGAACATTCATCTTTTTATGATAATTTATAAACTTTACCTTGTCGTTTTTATACTTTTCTGGTAAAACAATTCTCGTTGGCCTGTCGTTTATTCCCTTACACATTTCTACGTGATTTTCGAAATGCGATTTCGACGAAAAACCTTGCAAACATCTAAAACAATAATGTTTACGTTCTTTGTGGTTCGTTTGATCATAAAGCAATTTATTCATATCTTTTATCCAGACGTAGTGAGATATTTGCGCGCTGGCGCGCTCCGCGACAGCGCGCTCCGCGTCAGCGTGAATTAATAATAAATTTATGCGATCCAGCTCCGCCGGTTGAGCGCTTAGTTCGTAAACTAGTATCGATTTTCATTCGTATCCAAAAACGTTTATCGCTATATTGTTTTGTTTCTCTACTTTTTTTATTTGACTAATCGGCGTAGGAGTATCTATATTATTAAAATTAAAACCGTCCTCTTTTGGGTATTTAGAAGTTCTTTCTGGATGAATTAAATTTACTTTTTCAATTAAAATATTTAATTCTGCCGCCTTTTTCTTATGTTCTGTAAAACATCGTAGCGCCCACCGCAAACAATCATCGTCGTCGTTTTTTTACGTTGATGCACGTTTTTTAAATTTTTATATAGTCGCATAGCTCGATATAACTACCTCCTTTAAGAGGTTGATATTTCGCGATTGTGAGGTTCATATCTACGATACGATCTATAATCCATCCAGAACCCTCTCTCGTATATTTTTCTAAAACTTCAGCAATTTGCGAAAAAACAGTAACGAGCATATCTTCAATATCGTTTAAATTTAATAATACAATTTGGAGTTTGTTATTGTAAAATTTGGTTCAGCTTCATCGACTAAACCATCTAGTTTTTCTTTAAGTAATTTAATGCGAACGTATATCATAAACTTGCACGCGTTAAATTCTTTCAAGTCTTCACGCAACTTGGCAATAATCTTTGGTTTTACCGCTTGTAAAAAAATGTTTAGGTCGGTTCCTTTGCTGTGATTCATCGGAACTATCATTATTCGTTCGCGCAAATATTTTCCACCGTCAATCGGAGGGTTTTAAACTTCAACTCTTCTTCTTTACCCTGAAACCTTTTAATAGCGGCTACGTAATCTTTTTTAATCAATTGGCCTTTTTTTCCAGAGCCGCGTATAGGAATATTTATGTTTTCAGACGTTACGCGTCTTTTTAATTCAACTAAACTCAATTTAGATAATGGTTTTAGTTTATTCTGTTTTAAATAATTTTTCACATATTCGTAATAAACGCGTTTAGTAAATTTACCCTTGCTGTTTGGAAATATACGAACAGATCTCTCTTTCACAAAATCTTGTAATTTTTCCTTCGTCCATTTTGATAAAAATTGTTCTTCGGTTTGTCGTTTTGCCATGGTCTATTTGTTATATATTTTGAAAATATATAAAAAAAAAAAAATTAAAAAAAACGTGAAGTATTTATTTTTTGCCTAAAAACGGCCACGAAAACACGCCCTACTACTACCCAGAGAAATGAGTTTAAATAAGAAAACTCAAAATGTGATATTGCTCAAATTCCCTACTACTACCCAGAGAAAATGATTTTTTGAGCAGCTGGCCTAGGACCCCCATCTGTCATACTACTGGAATTGTTTTTTGGAATTTACAAAAAGTTGCCATCCAACAGAGCAAAAACAAAAATGAGGAAACTTCCATATGTTAGTTTTATGCAAAATTGTAGTTAGGGCCTTATGTTTCCAAGATCTTTATCAAATATTTGTTTTTCACTATTGAATATAAGTTTTTCACTATTTTAACGGCAACTTTTGCTATTTTAACAGACATTATACTTTTCATTAGAATATTGCTATTTTGCTTGAGGATGTGAATTCAAATGCTGTAAAATTTCTCAAAATAATTGTGAGAAACATGGTTTCACAGTAAATATGTACCAGGAAATTAACTTAGGCAGTGGATCCCATCATAAATTAATTTTTGGCAATTTTATAACAGTTAAACCAAGCTTTTGACAACTATTTTGAGAAATATCAAAGTATGTGGTATTGCTTTCTGATATAAAATTTCATCAATGTTCCAATAGAGGGCTACTGAATGAAAAAACGTAAGGCAAGTTAGTATTTAACGAACTGCGACCGAGAGATGATGCCGCATTCACAGTTCATATTTTCACATACAGGCATTTCTGTGTTGAACAATTGATGTAGTTACGTTATTTAACAATTTGATATACCTGTCTAATTATTGTTGAGTGTAGTTGTAACATTAACCAGTTGACGTCGGGAATATTATTTTTTTTCCGGTCCCCCGTGAGGGTTTATTTTCAGTGAAAAATCTGAAAAAATTTCTAGCCATTAATAATTGTTTTTGTCAATGAAACTAAGTTCGGACACCCTAATAAACACCTTTACTCATTGACATTTCGAGAATTAAATGGCCTATTAGCGACCGGTCAAAAATACAGCATACCCGGAGAGAGATTGAAGGCCTCGTAAACAATGGATATAAATCTGTCTTTACAAACTCTTGGCTGGTACGTCGAAGGAACAGGTCTTGGATAAAGGGATTACGCAAAAATCAACAAAAAGAGTGAACTCGTTCAGTGATTGCAGTGCATTTTGTCCGGGGCCACCGAACCGTGACCCCATGGACTCCAAGAAATGATTGCGTGTATACAAGTCAGCCGCCACGACGGCACGCCACGTGTGGCGTGTTGACAAGTCTCCCGGTAACACACACAAAAATCGGAATGCGTGTATACACGGCCTCCGAAGCAAACTGGTTAATAGACAATATCCAGAGAGGAAGAGGTCAGTTTTGCAGTAATTTTGATCATCAGCCAGACCAGAATACACACTGTAGTATTTGTGAATAAGTCTTAGGCTCAATATATGTATAGCTTAAATGGCACTTTTGTTAGCTTATGCTCAAAAGACATCGTTAAAACTTACTAAAGGACTTGTTTCTACCTCAAAGGTATTGCTGTAAGGTCCAACTCCGATTTCATTCCTTACAGCAACCTCAAAGCTGTATCTGGTACATGAAGTAAGACTGGATGCCCAAAAGCTTTCCGAGGTTAATGTGTATGTTTTTGCAACACCAGTTTCTAGATTGGTCAGCTTGCAGGAGTAGTACCGAAACATGCCGTTCAGCTCTTCACACGAGTATTCATTCCATGTGAAACGTATTCTGGTTGCTGTGATATCAGACTGTGACACAGACACGGTGGGACCAAAGCTTGGTACTGAAAGAAATATGCAAGAGAAATATTGTTGATGTCAGGAAACATGGTGAACCATCTCACATGAAAGAAATAGTTTTTTACTAGCTTTTATTAATGAGGCATTTTCGTAAAAGGAAAACGTTAATGTCAGATGTTTTGTACTCA
Source organism: Zoroaster sp. YZ-2022 (assembly GCA_029582265.1). Classification (NCBI taxonomy): domain Eukaryota; kingdom Metazoa; phylum Echinodermata; class Asteroidea; order Forcipulatida; family Zoroasteridae; genus Zoroaster; species Zoroaster sp. YZ-2022. The sequence goes on along the minus strand of CM055825.1, from coordinate 13,964,770 downwards.
CTTTTTAATCCATTAAAAAAAAAAAAAAAAATCGAAAATAAATTATCTGTCAAATATATACAGATGATTATGAATTCCAAAGAATAATTTCATGTTTAAAGAAATTTTTGTGGTATAATTTTAAGTATGCCATTTTAGACTCTGTGCTCCATTTTTAGACAGATTTGGGGGGGCTGGCTTGTCATACAATCGGACCAAACTTTTAGAAATTTAGATTTTTGGATACGTCAATACTACAAGATTTACTTTAAAATACAAAATTGAACTGGAATAAGTTTCAAAGTTTTATCAATGTCTTACTTCAACAGTAAAACAGTAAGTTGATAAAGTGCACTACTGAAATTTTGAATAAACCTAAATATATAATACATAACAGTGAGATGTGACAAAGTGGTATCAAATGTAGTGTTGAATCTTCACCATACGTCAAAAATGGACTTCCATTTTGTTGAAACCATCAAGAAGCATGGAGATTTGCTAAAATATGTATCTACATAAAATTGGGTCTCTTTAAAACCCCAGCACTTGGGTCAGATTGTCCAACATGTGCAACCTGAATGTCTGTGGTATCCTAGCCCAGGTCATATCATGCAAGAGCCAAGTGGATTTTAGGTCGTTTGCAGCTTTCCTTGCAGAATTCAAGCAAGGGCAAATGTTGTCTACTTCTACCACTCATTATCTCAGAAATGTCGTAGAATTTTGTGGCTCTAATGATTATTCTTGACGCTGTAAAATTTGCCCTGCATTATTTTACTCACATACAATTATGTAGTTTTGTATAGCATGCATGTGGAATATGAAAAGGGCTAAATGAAATTTAAGTTCACTTGTAAATGGAAACTTATTCAAACTCCATGTGATTGAGATTGGCAAAGCTAATACTAAGCGACTGAACATGACTGAATTTGTTCCGAGGTGTACTCAATTTCTTAAACTAATCCAACCATCTCTTTAAATGTTGAATGTCTCCTGGTCGTCTTTATCAACTACATCCAACCATCTCTTAAATACACGTCTCCTGGTCGTCTTATCAACTAAGCCAACCATCTCTTAAATACAATGTCTCCTGGTCATCTTATCAACTAATCCAACCATCTCTTAATACATTGTTTCCTGGTCTTCTTATGAACTAATCCAACCATCTCTTAAATACAATGTCTCCTGGTCGTCTTATGAACTAATCCAACCATCTCTTAAATACAATGTCTCCTGGTCGTCTTATCAACTAATCCAACCATCTCTTAATACATTGTCTCCTGGTCTTCTTGTCAACATTAATCAAGCGAACAAAACATACAAACAGAACCTTCTGGTAATAATAATAATAATAATGTGGACTTATATAGCACACATATCCACCAAACTGGTGCTCAAGGCGCATTATATTATTACCCCTGCTCATCAGGCTCATAAATCATTATTGAAACCATCTCAGCTCCCTGGGGAGTACATATGTTGTGCTCAATTGCTGCCATTACAGCGCATATAGGGTTAATCAAACACAACAACCAACCCCTGCCCTCACAGGTGCCCATTTACCCTCTGTAGAGAGAAGCACTTATGGTAAAGTGTCTTGCTCATGGACACAAGCACCATGGTCGGTGGTTGGGATTCGAACCCAATATTCCGACGACTCTGCCATCAGAACACAACTCCGATGCACCAAAGCCTCATCCTCAACATGTGGCCCATTCGATGGCAATACCTAAGACACTTTGTTTTTTCATGTTCCAATTTATATTTGAGAATTAATACAAAATCTCAATGCATTTTTTCAACGACAGAACATACAATCAATCAGCTGAATTTTTCCCAGGTTGGTTGTTGTTTAACGTATATATCTTGATTCAAAGTTAGTAAGCATACCTGTCAAAAGCAGTTTCACCAATGTTTAACTCTTCCTTTAAATGCAAATTGATCCAGCAACAATGGTTGTAGTCCCTGCTCATTCTTAGCAATGCCAAAAACTCGGTCACACCACCTGCATAAAAGCCACAAGCTTTTGACCGACATAGTAAACAGTAGTCATGGGAAGGCTTAATTCCTATTGGTTAATCTGAACAGTTTGACTGGACATGCTGGATTAGCGTAATATCAACAACTGAGTTTTACCAACCTGTTTTTACAGTTATGTTGGATTTAGGACACGCCATCAGAGGATCCCGCAGAATTCCTGGCAATGGCAGACACAAGCATTCTGAGTTGGCCTTCAGATTATCCATATAGTGATATCCGAAGTGATTCGGTCAGTGAACAGTTTGCGACTGAAAACTTGAGGGCTCACATCATCTGCACATTCTTCTATCCCAGTCAAGGCACATGGGTGATGACATAGCTATCCTCGCGGTGGGCACCTGTGCCAGCAGCGTTGGTGGTACCCAGTTGACCCCTAAGCTCAATGTGACAGTGTTTCCCAGGCTGAAATACTTGTAATAAACAGGACCTGGAACCACAAATACCAAACGAAATCTTTGTTTATTAAAGCTGATGTAAGATACATGAAAGTGTTGAATGTAAGTTTAAAGCCTCTCAAAAACTAGAAAATACAAATTTAGGCCTGGGTCATGTTCATTGTGGGTTCTTTTGGACAAATGTAACAACCTCATCGGAAAATCATAACTTATACATACGTATAAAATATATTTTGTGACATACTTACTTTAAAACAATGTTTCGCATGACCGACTTTAGAAATGTGTAATTTTGAAGCATTTGCTTAAAAGCAATGTTATGATGCAAAGAAAAATTGCCAGTAGAATAAAGCATATAGGGCAAAGACTTTTCACTTTCACCAAAATGGCTTTTTGAATTTTTTCAGGTAGAAGAACCCAATGATAAGTGCAGCCAAGTGTTCGTAAATATTACAGGGAAATGGTATGATGTAATAATAATAATAATAATAATGTGGACTTATACAGTGTAT
>CM055825.1:13910173-13961347 GCA_029582265.1 Zoroaster sp. YZ-2022 | reverse complement strand
AATCCTCAAAAAAAAAGGACTTTTTTTGGGAGGGAATTTTTGAAATAAAAAAAAAAATTCTCCGCCTCCCCTCCCCACCGATCAAAACAATAAACGCTTTGGCCTATTTTGCACAGCTCCATGTGAGCTTTCCCGCAGTTAAATCACCCCATCCTATGCTCGCTGTTGAGTGTGGTGCTCGCAGGCATATATTTAAAACCTACGCCTAAAAAAGTAGGACAATGTTGCTCACTATTTTCGTTCAACTTCGTTAAAACTATAGCCCAAACATAAAAATATACCCAACGACCTTTTTGACGACTAGAATCATTTTTAAAATATTAGACTCATTATTGCAAAACCCTAAAAAGTAAGCATCGCAACTTAGTAAATATCCATTCGCCCCAACGCTGGCATTTTCAGGGCCCGTTGAGTTACGTAAGCCGTACGTTCTCAGCTCATACTTGGTCCTTTTCAGGATTAAAATGAAACCATGATAACTTTTTGTCAAAAGAATGAAAATACAAGAATGGAATGAAAACTAATGCCTTCTATGTGATATTTTTTTTGCAAACTCACAGCCAGCCGGTGTACATTTCATTTCCCCCAGGATTAGCTATCTAATCTGATAAGTTTATTGACACAGAAACACACTTAAACAAATTTGCATTGAAAGGAGGGTGATTTCCGGTTTGGGGCCTCAAACTCGGAAAGTTTCTAATGGAGCTATTTGTGTATGTACTTCTGAAAAATTCGCTTTTGTTTCCATTTCCCAAAAGCTGAACAGACTGTCAATTTTGTTTCCATGGAATTTCTCACTGACCCCAATGGCTTTTTTTGTTTAATCGCGATATTTTTATGTAATCGGGGATTTGCCGATATCTCGATAACTTGAAAGGTTCTCCACATCGTAATCGACTAAAAAAGGTACTGAGATATTAGTTATTATCATTTTTCCCCCAACCTTATTCTGCTTGATTTTCTTGAAATAAATATCCTGGAATAATTTAAAGTATATGTCCATCAACATCCATATGTTCTCCACCTAATACTAGGTAGGTAGATTACATTGTTGGTTAATTGAATGAGAAAAAATGGCGGTCGGATACATTCTACCCATAAGATTTTTCCTCTTGGGAATAATAGTAACCCCCAGCATAGACAAAGGACACAGATGCCCAAAGTGCCTTTACTTTGCATAAAGTTATTGTCAAAGATGCCCTCAGGTCTCTCGATCTCCCACCTTTGACTACAAATTTACGCAAATTGAAACTTGAAATTGTTGAATTGTCATAATGACTGATGGTCCAACGTGTGAATCGAATCCAAACCACCCAATGAATGATGCCGGTTATAATATAGATACTAAGTTATTAAAATTACATTTTGCATGAGAGAATTCATGTCGGAGTGAATACTCACCATTTACAGAGCATGTAAGAAGTAGAAATACAACCCGGAAGTGAAGAAACACAGTGTGCTTCTGTTTCGCCATGTCTCATCGCGGGGAATGGTCTTGGTATAATGTTGGTTTATTATACACTGATGAATACACAATAAACACACGAGAGACTTGACGACTTTTTGTCCAGCTCAAAACTGGCTTTATTGAATGAACTCGGGCATGCTTTTGCCCATACAATTAGCAAAAACGGCAATTCCAAAACCCAAAATAATTAAAGAAAGCCGGGCAATGTTTGCCCAGGTATAAGTAAACAAACGGGAGCTTGCCCATCACAAAACAGACAACTGTCCCAAAATAACATCACAAAACCACGGGCAGATTCCACAATACATGTACATCACAAACCCGGGCAACATAAAATCACGGGCAACGAGCGGGCCCCATAAAATCACGGGCAACGGGGCGGCCCACAAATCACGGGCACGAGCGGCCCACATAAAATCACGGGCAACAAGCGGCCCATAAAATCACAGGCAACGGCGGCCACATAAAATCACGGGCAACGAGCGGCCACATAAAATCACGGCAAGAGGGGCCCCAAATAAAATCACGGCAAAAGCGCCACATAAAATCATGGGCAAGGGGCGGCCAATAAAATCACGGCAACGGGGCGGCCCCATTCCACGGGCAACGATCGACTTTAAAATCCGGGCTGATCAAACCCCAACAATTCAATTAGACAAAAACAACTTTACAAATTAGCTTACAGCCGTCCATGCACTTGAAAATTCCCACCGCTGAACCACCGGTAGAAATATTACCCCCACTGGGCGACGGAGCTTAAAACCATGCTTACAATTTCGGCTGTACTCAGTAATAACAATTAGTAGTAATATTACAAAAAAGAGGCAATTTAGACCTTATCCCATACAAAACAGGCCGCCGCCATAGATCATCGCCCCCAACTGGACCCATGGCCGTATCAGTGCACAATAACATAAACGTCGACAGACATTGACATTGGTCAGATGCAAAGTGAAAATTCCACTTTTGAACCCACAGTTAGAACAAGCTCAACTAAACCCGTCGGAGTTACTTTGCGTACAGAGTTGTAATGTATGCACTGTTGCTGCTATTATTATTACTATTATTATAATAATTAATCTTTAACTGGTAAGCCAGTCACAACAAATTCCTACAACACAACCCCAGGTCCCCACAGTTTAAATTATAGTGAAAATAAATACGTGATCGGGCCCGCCACTAGATATGGCCAATAACAATGCTCAATCGCTTCACAGACCAAAACTTGAACCAAATTACAAGGTTGGAGTAGGATGGAGGTGGGTTGAATGGTCTGGTTCAAAGAAAGCTGTAACAAAAGTGACCCAAAATTTAATAATGACGCCGCTCAATCCTCCAGCAGTCTATTTAAAGCAGCAGCATTTTCCAGAGTCCGGCATTCTCCTGAGGGACGATCAGAGCATACTGATCGAAACGTCGAGTTGTACCCAGTTCTTTTCAGAACAAATACTACTCAATTGAGATTCCACTGGTGTCACCGCAATTAGTCTCCATCATCCTCACCATGCAAAGCTACGTTTTACTATCTACGCTCTACGGGAGCATACTACTACCAAGTTGGTCGTTTGAACGAGCGTCGATCAAAACGTTCTAAACTCTGAACAACCTCACTTCCGAAACGATGCCGAGACTCCAACCTTATCCCGCCACCTAAGCCCATGACCCAGTTCGCAGCCCCGTTCCCGCGCATCCTACGTTCAGCCAGCGCCTCCTTGCTTCGTGAGAGGATCGCCCCACGTTCCTCCCTCGCCGACACCGACCGCAGTCTATCCCACCTGAAGAAGGATTTCCGCCCGTTCCCCCCCGAGGACTTCGAAAGTCACCACCCGCACTTCGTCTTCGAGCAGACCGTGTTCACCACCACCCCCCGGGAAGCAGATCAGCAAGTTTTCGCGACTTCAACGTTTGGGAAGGGATCGCCCTCCCTATTCCCCCGCGCGTTCACCCGGCCCAAGGGGATCCTCTATATCCCACGACCATCCGACTCGGAGTCCTGGAGATCCCCATATCTCACCCAACCGCGTTCTAGTAGACTGGATAGGGGATTTCTACATCCCTTTTCCCCCGCGCTTTCACACGGTCTAAGGGATCCCATGTATCCCCGACCTTCTGACTCGGAGTCTTGGAGATCTTCTACATCTCGCTCCAAACCCGCGCTTCAAGTAAACCTACGGGATTCTGCTATCCCTAAGGCAACCCCTCACCTCTCCGCTCACAGGACGCGTTCCAGAAACACACCGTCGTCAACCTCAGCCAACACACCCTCACTCCTATCCAAACATCAGTACTGTCACTGGGAATGAATTTCGCCCTCACCCCCAAAATCCATTCCAACGGAAGAAATCATTGAGTCAGTTGGAAGCCAGCCCTGCGACGGCGCTCAACAAAACGGCAGCTGATGACGTCAGACTACAGATGAGCGATGTTCTGCGTAAAGCCAAGCCACACCGTAACCTCTCCAAGGAAACTTTCTGCTTTACGGGACATCCATTGACGACAGCTCCATCCACATCCTCACCGCAGACAAAGGCAACGCTACAGTCATCATGGACCGAGCACAATACACCGACAAGGTAAGGCGCATTGTAGTAGCCGATGCATGCCGCCCCCTCAAGAAGAACCCCATCCCATCCATAGAGAAAAGGTCGCTATGACTCCTTGCCCTCCACCGTGCCGGTGGCCTCTCCATCCCAACTCTTTGACATCTCAGGCCATCCAGCTCATCCTGCCCTAGGTTCTTTGGCCAGCCGAAGATTCACAAACCTGATGTTCCTCTCCGCCCTATTGTCGCCTCAGAGGGTTCCACTACGTACAACACAACCCGTCATTTAGCTTCAAGATCCTCCGACCCTTGGTGGGTCTCACTCAACTTCATGTGTCCAACTCCAGTCAGTTCGTTGAGATCACCCGGGGCCTCACCGCTTCAACCCAGCGACATCTTGGGTTAGGTTTTGATGTTGTCTCCCTATTCACCAATGTCCCCAACTACGAGAGACATGCCTCCTGGTGAAGAACGAACTCGTACAAGATCTTTCTCTTGACGATCGCATCACCTCACCCGGACCAAATTCATGATTTGCTACTAACATGTGTCTCTTCAAATTGTTTTCAGTTTCAGGGCAAGTTCTACGAAAGCAGACAGCTGGGACGTACCTCCATGGGATCTCCTTTATCCCCGGTCCTTGCTGATATTTTCATGAAAGAGTTTAAAACTCTTCCCTCCTTTATAAAACCGGGCCTCCAGCTGAAGCTGTGGCTCCGGTACGTGGATGACACCTTTGTGGTTTGGCCACACGGCAGAGACACCTCCAGGATTTTCTACAACATCTAAAAACCAGCAACACCCGAGCATCAAGTTCACCATGGAAGCGGAAGAAGATGACAAGATCGCGTTCCTTGATGTTGGCATTTCCAGAAACCCAGACGGCTCCCTCACCTAGCAACGTCTACAGAAAGCCCACACTTTTAGATCGGTACCTGAAACAGCGCTCCTTCCATCATCCAAGCATCAAGTCATCGGTCAACCGTACGCCTCGTACAACGCGCCTACAACATTTGTGACTAGGACAGCCCTTTCCCAAGGAACTACAGCACATCCGAACTACCCTCAAACGCAACAGTTACAATCCCAACAAGATCAGCACTGGCAAGCCGGTTCCAAACTCCAAAAGCAAGGTAAGTGATCGCCCTCTCTGCTATCTCCCCTATCTAGGTTCGACGTCTCACAAACTACAACGCATCCTCCGACAAGCAGGCATCGATGTGTTCCACTCAGCCCCAGCAAACTCCAAGGACTTCTACATACCCCTGAGGATAAACCGGACCCAAACAACAGAGCAGGAGTCTACCCGGATCCCTGTGGTGCGGTAAGGTGTACATCGGCGAAACAGAAACGCAATCTCCCATCAGATTGAAGGAACACCGAGCACACGGCCGCAGAGGAGATTTCGAGAAGTCCGCCATCGTCAAGCATACTCGCACATCGAGGACCACCAAATCGACTGGCAGGCAGCCCAACTCATCACGCCCATCGACGCATGGCACCCCAGACGCACATCAGAGAGCCAATCGAGATCGTCAAACGCGACACTGTTGCCACAGGACATCGGTTTCTTCATCAGCGACATTTGGCGACCTATACTACAGACTGAAGGATCTTCTATATCCAAAGATCCATAACCCACCCAGACTGAGGGATCCCTATATCCTAAGTCAACCACCCCTCCTTCCTGTTAGCGTTAACAACTTTAGTTCAGTTCGGTGAGCACACTCCCTCTCTCCCCCTGGCCCCTAGGATCTAGTCTCATAGTCTCCAGTTTCCCGCCTGCGCGCACCTCAACGAACTAATCCTCCAGCATCCATTCATGGGATGATCCTCCAGCGAGTCTGCCAACGGCAGCAGCATTTTCCAGAGTCCGGCGTCTCCTGAGGGACGATCAGGAGCATACCGATCAGGCACGATCGAGTTGTACCCCCAGTTCTTTTCAGAACTAATTACTACTCAATTGAGATTCACATGGTGTCACCGCAATTAGTCTTACTTATTATTATAATAATTAATCTTTAACAATTGTAGGCCAGTCACAACAAATTCCTACAACACAACCCAAGTGTACCCACAGTATTAAAATTATAGTGAAAATAAATGCACGTAGATCTGGCACAGCTTCGCACTAGATATGGCCAATAACAATGCTCAATGCGCTTACCCTGTTAAAACTTAAACCAAAATTACAAGGTTGGATGTAGGGGTGGAGGTGGGTTGAATGGTCTGGTTCAAAGAGAAAGCTGTAACAAAAGTGAGCCAAATTTAATAATGACGCCGCATCCCAAAGTTCCTATTGGCGGAAGGCGGTCCTGGTGGTCCAAACTGGCAACCCCGAAAACCAACACAAGAATTGGCCAACCAGAAAAGGCCCGCGAAACAAAATTGCCGCCCTGCCAATGAGGACCCGGAAACTCTTGCACAGTGAGGAATTACCTGGGAAAACGCCCCTGGGAAAACAAGCCCCACGGCAATCGACCCCAATGCAAATGAGACAAAGGAGGCGCCATCCAGGATGTGTATTGCAGTGTGTATAAAACATTTTATCATGAAGATGATAAAATGAATTATACACTGATGAATACCTAATAAACACACGAGAGACTTGACTGACGTTTTGTCTGGCTCAAAACTGGCTTTATTGAATGAACTCAGGCATGCTTTTTGCCCATATCAATTAATTAGCCAAAACCGGGCAATTTGCCCAAACCAAGGTAATGATACAAAGAAAAGCCAGCAATGTTTGCCCATACGTAATAATAAAGTAAACAAACAAGGGCAGGCTTGCCCATCCACAAAACAGACAACTGTCCCAAAATAACATCCACAAAACCACGGTGAGATTCCACAGCCATGTCATCACAAAATCACGGGCAACTTATAAAATCACGGGCGGCAAACAGGAGCCCACATATAAATCACCCTGACAATGAGCGGCCACATAAAAATCCTGAACGGGCAACCGGCAGCCCCACATAAAATCAGCAGGCAACAGGCGGCCCACATAAATTTAAACGGGCAACGAGCGGCCCCGGTAATAACTCACGGGCAACAGCAGGCCCAGCCCACATTAAATCACAGGGCTGATCAAGCCCCAACAATTCAATTGACAACCAATAACCTTTTACAAATTGAAACACAGCCGTCCATGCACTTGAAAATTCCACCATGAACCACCGGTAGAAATATTAACGCCCCGACTGAAGCGACGGGGCTTAAACCATGCCTAATTTCGGCTGTACTCAGTAATAACAATTAGTAATTAATATACAAAATATGGGCAATGTGAGACCTTATCCCATACAAAACAGGCCACCACGCGCCACAAACGCTTTGAAACCCATGGGAGAAAAGGACAGAACATGCCCCTCACAATCTGAACGAATATCAGCAATAGATTATTAATACCTGTGTCTGAATATTCATCCTGAACAATTCAAACCAATGTAGGAATTTGTTGAAGGTAATGTATTTATCCACTCACCTACTACCTGCGTGTGTTCCAAGCTACCACACTCCGGATCGATGATGATGTCGCTTGGATTGAAAATTCTCTTTTGGAAAGTCAATAATGTTCACATGTGAGCGAGTTGATAACAAAAAAGGTGGCGACGACGAAAAGGTGATAAAACAAACAACGCCCTCTCGTGTTGATAAAGATTGATGCGCTATTGATGCGGGCGAAATAAAAGACGCTACAGTAGCCTCCTAGCTTCTGGTGAATGGGGTGAACAAATAGTGAACCAACGATGTAAAACAAATTTGAAGTTCAGCCAGTATTGATGATCTGGACGCATAACGCTTGGGCCAGTGGACATGACGACCAGACCTTGTGCTTTGTGTTGGAGCTGAATTGGTGTAAGGGCCGAGCGTGGTGTGGGGAGTTAATGACACTTCAGGATACGGGGTAGGTTGTGTTGAAGTGGTTGTCGTGTCGCAGTTGGCGAGTGGCAGATGGGGTTGGAGGTAGTACGTTAGATGCCGGAAAACTGGACATCTACTTAAAAAAATCATTTTTTTAAATAGGGTGCGGTAGTGGGACACCTACTTAAAAAGTGGGCGTGGTTGATGAAAAAAAAGAGGAATTGAGAGAGATGATGTTGATGACGTCATGAAAGAAAAGATGATGACGTCATGAAATATTTTTACAAGTGATAATGGGTCGTAATAAATTAACCTCTCTCTCCTCTTCATATAAAATTGAAATAATTAAAATATTATGTAGATTTAATAGTGAAAGATGACAAATTATGGATTAAAGAATAAAGCTGAGTTAAAAGAGATTGTATTAAAATAATATTAAAAAATGACGCTGGATCTCTGGTAAAAATGGAAAACTGACCAGACGGGATTATTTAATAGCGGTAATAAAATATATAGATGTATTACCACAACAAAAAACCATTTTTCATGCGAATGGCTTTTCGTGGTTCATTAGAAAAATGTAATAGGCCAAAGCATGGAAGTTGAAAATGTATGTTACTCTATGCACATGTGCCGTGATTAGACAAGGAAAATCTGAAGACAGTTGCAAAAAGATGTAAAAATAGGTACAAAAGCAAAAGCGGAAATAACCTGTATACCAAATTGCGCGTTTCTTGTTGGAAAAAAATCAGTAGTTTATCACTAGCTGAAACTGGAAGCTAGAAAAAATTATAATTTTGTAATGAAAAGAGTTGAGAAAAAAAACAACGACTCGTTTATAACAAATATATATAAAATTACACAACGGAGCTACTAATTGTTTTTGTTTAGAAATGTTTAAAATCTTACTTTTAAAAATTGAGATAAATATTTTTTAAAACCTCATATAAAATTGAAATAATTAAAAAATATTATCTTGTTTAATAGTAAAAGAGTATGGAATCAAGAATAAAATATTTATCGAAATGGACATTGAGAGAATTAAAAGAGTTTGCGAGAGAATAAACTTATAGTTCTTAAGAAAAACCCAAAATGGTAAGGTGAATAAACGTTCATATTACACCACAGTAAAAAATATATAAAATGGTATAAACCAAAGCCGCTGTATAAAATTAAGTTTAGTCAAATTAAGAGAACGCATAACGTCTGAAAATATTGAGCTACCAGAACGCGGTGCGGGTAAAATGCGGTTGTTAAAAAGACTATCGCCGCTATTAAAGGTTTCACAAACCAAGAAGAAGGTTGATTTAAACCCCGATTGACGGCGGAAGATATTTACGCGAACGAAGAATGATTGTTTCGCTGAATCATAGCAAAGAAAAGATTTAAATATTTTTGGAAGCGGTAAAACGAAAAATTAGAGCCAAGTTGGGTATAGACTTACAAGAATTTACGTCGTACAAGTTTATGATATTACGCTTTAAATTACGTAAAGAAAACCTGAACGGTACGATCGATTTTGTGAACCAAGATTTCATAACAATAGAACCAAATTGTTTTATTGAATTTGGATGACATTGAAAAATATTTAATACCGTTTTTTTTCACAAATTCAAGAGCTTTAGAAAAATGGACGTCTAACGGTTCTGGATGGGAGGTAGATCGTATCGTAGATATGAATATTACTTACGCGAGATACGAACCTCAGAGGTGGTTCATATAATTATTGAGCTATGCGACTATTATAAAAAATAAAAAGCGTGCATCAACGTAAAAACAAAGCACGACGATTGTTTGAGGTGGGCTTTGCGCAGCGCTCTTTACCTGAAAATTCATCCGGAAAAACGTCCAATTATCCGACGGAGGATGGTTTAAATTTTAATAGTATTAACACTCCTACACCTATTAATCAAATTACGCGAGTGAAAAACAAAATTGTTTAGCAATGAACGTTTTGGTTGCGAATCAAAATCAATACTAGTTTTATCGCCTCAGCGATCAACCTAAAAATATAGATCGTATAAATTTATTATTAATTCACAAAAGAAGAAAAAGGAACTAGATCTCATTACGTTTGGATTAAGATGTAAAATAAATTACTTTCTGACCAAACTAAACATGGCCATCGTCAGCATTTTGTTTGAGATGTTTACAGGGTTTCTCATCGGACGCGTATCTCGAAAATCACGTAAAAATGTGTAAGGGAATAAACGACAGACCGACAACGGTCGTTATGCCGAAAAAGGGTAAAAACGATACGCTAAAGTTTATAAATTTTCATAAAAAGGTGAAAGTTCCTTTCGTAATATGAGAGTATTATTAAAAAGATTGACAACGTAAATGCAACAAATACTAAAAAACTACAAGAACACGTCGTTTGCGGTTATTCGTACGTCGTCGTTCGTTGCGACGGTGTAACTAGTTCTCCTGTTGTTTACCGAGGAGAAGATGCTGCTAAGCATTTTTTAAATAAATTAGAAAAAGAAGAAAACATCAACGAGATGTTTAAAAACTCTCAAAAAATAATAATGACTGAAGAAGATGTAAAAGATTACAACTCTGCTAGCAAGTGTTGGATATGTGAAAAGGGATTTTTTAAAGATGACAACGACGCTAAGTTTAGCAAAGTACGCGATCATTGTCACATTACCGGTAAATATCGAGGCGCGGCGCATAATTGTTGTAATTTAAAACTGAGTTTAAAACCGAGTAAAACTTTTATTCCAGTCGTATTTCATAATTTACGAGGCTACGACTCACACCTCATTATGCAAGCCTCGGGTCAAACGCTAGGAAATTTAACGTATTCAAACAATATCGAACAATATATTTTCTTTTCAATCGGGCAACTACGATTTATTGACAGCGCTCAATTTTTACTAGCGTCGTTGGATAAACTCGTAAAAATCAAACAACGTTTTTCCAATTACTAGCAAGTTTGAATCAGATTTAGAAAAATTTACTCTTTTAAAACAAAAAGGTATTTGTCCTTACGAATACATGGATAGTTTATAAGATTTGAAGAAACGATGTCTTCCCTCGCTAGAATCTTTTATAGTAGTTTAAACAACCAACACATTACTAAAGAACAATACGAGCACGCGAAAAAACGTTTATAACGTGTTAATGTAAAATTTAGTGATTATCACGATTTATACGTGCACAGATACCTTTATTAGATGTATTTGAAAATTTTCGCTACTTGTTTACGAGTACGGTTTAGATCCGGCTAATTATTATACGAGTCCTGGATTAAGTTGGGATGCGTTGTTGAAACATTCAAAAGTTTGTTTGATTTGTTTACAGATGTTGACATGCATTTATTTATAGAAAAAGGTACGGAGAGGAACGTGCATGGAATAAACGATACGCTAAAGCAAACAATGCATATTTACCTGATTACGATAAATCAAAACCATCAAGCTACATTATGCTTGGACGCAAATAATTTATACGGGTACGCGATGAGTCAACCTTTAACAACTGGTAATTTTAAATGGATGACTAGTAAACAAATTGACAGACTCGAGGCGAGGGATTAACACGTAAGAAAGGATGCATTTTAGAAGTTGATTTAGAATACCCTAAAAAATTCACGATTCTCACAACGCGTATCCACTCGCGCCAGAGTCGTTGGCAGTACCGAAAGAATGGATGAGTGACTATCAGCTTGGCTATTACATGGTAAACCTGCTCCAAACGTCGTAAAATTAGTACCAAATTTATACGATAAACGCAACTACGTACTTCATTATCGTAATTTACAATTATATTTACAACTCGGTATGAACTGACTAAAATTCATCGTGTTTAGAATTTGATGAATCATGTTGGATGAAATCATACATTGATTTAAACACTCAGCTCACAGAAAAGACGCAACGAGTGATTTTGAAAAAGATTTGTACAAGCTTAAGAACAATTCAGTTTTTGGAAAAACGATGGAAAATGTACGAAAACGCGTTAATGTAAATTTGAAACGGTTAAGCGATGAAAAAGCTGAAAATCAAATTCGTTCACTCATCGCGAAACCAAATTTTGCTGAGGCGAGGATTTTTGATAATAAACTAGTAGCGATTCATATGCACAAAACAAAACTCTTACTTAATCGTCCAGTCTACTTAGGAATGAGCATACTGGATTTATCTAAACATTTAATGTATGATTTTATTACCAATCATTTAAAACAAAGTACGCTGACGAGTGTGAGTTACTTTACACGGATACGGATAGTTTATTACTAGAGATTAAAACGAAAGATGTGTATAAAGATTTATATAAAACAAATCTTTGTACGATTTAGTAATTATAAACAAATTCATTTTTACATTCTGAAATTAATAAAAAGTGATCGGTAAAATGAAAGACGAGACTGCAGGGACTCTAATCCATGAAATTGTATGTTTAAGACCAAAATGTATTCTATACTAAAATCAGATGAAAAAGAAATAAGAAAAGCTAAAGGCGTTAAAAAACAAGTTTTAGAACAGGATATTAAACACTCACGATATAAAAATGTTTTATCTCCAAAAAATACTCTACATCACCCTATGAATTTTATTAGGCATGAAAAACATAGATTATATACAACATAGTAAATAAAATATCGCTATCTCCTTTAGACACAAAGAGATATATTTAGAAAACGGAATACATACTCACGCTTTGCGGCCACTACAGTATTAGCGTTTAATCGGTGGATTTTCTGTATCTCGAGGAATAATTTGTAATTCTTCTTTTACAAAACTACGAGCAGGGCCACGTCTAAATAATACAAGATGGGTTGATTAGCAGCTTTCATCGTTTTAGCTAATCTATAAATTTTTTATACTCCATATAGGATCGGTCGCGCGACGTCTCGTGTCTTTCTGCTTCACCGGGTGCGTATAAATGTCTAACTAACGAGTTTAATGGGATTCTTTTCATTCTTTTACTGCTTACAGCTGGTGAGGCTGGATTTTGTTCAACAACAGGTAATTTAATCGCGTCTTTAGGTTTTTAAATTAATAAGTCGCGTCGTTTCATTATTTAATGCTTTTACAACCGCGGGTAATCTTTTAACCCATTCTCTATTTCTCATCCGTCGCTATTTCTTGCGTATTGATGAAAATAATATTTCGCTTAAAGTTCTATTAAATCGCTCTACTATACCTTGAGCTCTATGATTACCGGCTTCGCTTCTTTGAATTTTTACATTTTGTTTACTCATTATTACATTAACGCTACTCATACATTCTTTTCCAGGATCGACTTTTAAAATTGTTGGCCAAATTTTTTCAAACGCGTTACCAACTTGAACGGCGGTTTATCGGTTAACAGTTCTGCTTCTTTATATCTACTAGCTTCATCTACAACAGTTAACGCGTACTTGTACGTCTTTTTACCTATAATATCGTGCGGAAGAAACAATAAATCTGCTTGATGAACCTCATTTGGTTTTTCTAACGTACTATTTGAACTAGTCGGTCTAGGAATATATTTAGGATAGGGTAAATAAATTTGCCACAACGCTTGCTTTTTTATCCACCGCGAAACTACTTTTTTATTTACTTTAGTTTCTTGAGCTAATTTATTAATTGCATCGTGACCTTTATAGTATCCTTTTGGACTATAATAAACATTTTGAAGTTTTGTTATGATACTTTTATCCATTTTTATTATTTATAAATATATTTTATTCTATAGAATTTTTAGGTATGATAGAGGATGGTAAAATTCCTTGTTTAACTAACCACATTTGCGTCATCGAAGATAATCCAACTGTCGCTGTGAGTTTTACTCCATCTTTTATATTCAATTTTCCTAAATTAGCTGGTTCTACGCTTAATACTTTTTTACCGAGCATGCTATATAAAACGGTAAAAAGTCCTAAAACAACGCTGTGATAAGCTGAATCGCCGATTGTTTTTATCCATCTTATTTTATACTTATTGTTATAATTATTAAAAAAAAAAATTATTCCATTTCAAAACAGCGAGTTCTCTTGTTAGCAGTGGTGGTGGGGTTGAATTTTGTGGGTTGTGCGGGTTTTTAACGGTGTAGGCTCTTTTTTACTAAAAAATAAGCGAAACCTCCAACGGCTAAGCAAAGGCGATATAGTAGTAGTTTGTTTCGTTGCTTGTTTCTTTTTGAATATCACTCGTTAACGCTTGTGGCGCAACATAACGCGTTTTAGATGCACCTTTTTTTAGTTCTAGTTTTTTCTTTTTATTAAGTTCAGCGAGTTTTTTACCCGCTGCGACTCTTTTTGGGTTTTTTTCTTTTTTAGTTGTTGTTTTCGTTACTGTCGACGGTGCTTGTTGTTGTGCATTCTCCAACTCGTTCGTTTCCATTGCTTTTATTATCTATACAAGATTCTTCTTTTCTTTTTAAATGTTTTGCTGTAATTAACATTGTTGAGAGCGGCGCTATTAACATTCCGTGCTTGTAGTATATTTCACGCTACGGCAGAAAGCATGCTCGAAATGAAAAGGATCTTTTCTAAATTTATGAAATAATTTACCTTCATCGTCAATTTCAAAATTGATGACCGTATAAATCAATACGATTTAAGCCTAATCCTAATAATTTAGCGTATAGCGTTAAAATGGCGCTACCTAAAGACTGAGTTATATCACGACCTAATTTAGTTTCGTATTGCGTGTGTAGTACGTTTCGCTCTTCCGTAGACAAAGCTTCAATATCGCTAACGCTATACTCTTTACCAGCTTTTTGAATCTCCTCCCACTACAACTGCCAAGAGCCGTAGTTTTTGCTTCAACATAACATCATTTGTATCGCCAGCGTCTGCTGGTGGTGAACTTTCTTTGTCTGTGGATTTTCGATTAATAATTTATGTACTTCTTCCATTTATTATAAGTATTTATAGAATAATCGGTTAAATTTATATAAAAAATATAGAAACCAATAATTAATTGTAGATAACTCTTTAGTATTTAAAAGTTGATTAAGATTATATATTAGATCTTTTACTTGTTTAGTATCTATACTCGTAAATGTATCTTTACTTTTTCAGAGTTTGTATTTAAAACTTGTACTATTTTTTCTATCGTTTTCGGTATTAACAGGGTTGGTTAAGATTATATATAAATTATTTACTCGTTCAATATCTATGCTAGTAAATAAATCTTTATAAGTTCGGTATTCATGTTTATAAATGGATTTTATAATGTTTATTAAAACACTAACCTGCTAGTAACCTACAAGTGACCTACAAGGTGACCAACCTGAAGTGACACCTGCAGTGACCTGCTAACAACCTGCAGGTGACACACAGAGTGACAACCTACAAGTGACCTGCTGACAGCCTATAGGTGACACCAGGTGACCTGTGAGTGATCTGCAAGTGACACAAGTGACACTGCTAAACGGCCTGCAGGTGTTGACCCACAAGTGACACTGCTAACGGCCTGTGGGTGACACTGCAGGTGACCTGCTAACAGTCTATGGGTGACACCTACAGAGTGACCTGTGGGTAATCTACAAAGTGACATGCAGGTGACACTGCTAACAAGCCTGCAGTGACCTGCAAGTGACCTACAGGTAACCTGCTAAACGACCTATGGGTGAACCTACAAGTAACCTGCAGTAACCTACTAACAACCTACAAGTAACTTTCTACAAGTAACCTACAAGTAATCTAGTCGCGTATTTCATAATCGGTAGCTTGATCTGTTTAAAATTAATTTGCGATGTTTAACTCGTTTAAATTTTCATGAATTTCTATTCTTGTCTCTTTTGTTGGTATGACGTAATTTTCTCGAAAGGCAATCTTCGAACGAATCTCTATCTTTACAATAAAATAAACATACCCATTTGAGTTGCTCTCTAAAATCTTTTAACACGCTATTATATTTTTGTGAAATTACCCAGCAGCTGTGATTAATGTGTCTACCGCTAAAAGCTAAGCGCACTAACGCGTTTTGAGGATATTTTGAATTTTTTTTATATCGTAATTCTTTATTAGCGCTACAATCATCGATGATAAACAACGTTTCGTCTTCTTTAAATATATCGCTATAAATTTTTATTGCTTCGTTTAACGAAATATCGTTTAAATCGTTAACGTGTACATTACCATCGTTTTGAATCCATTTTCTTTTTTATAAGTATCGTTGTCGGCGATAGTGGGGCATAATATAACGATATTTTCGAAATGTTTAAAAATATTCTTGTTCCAACAAACTTAAAAATAATTCAGTTTTCCACATCCGGTTTGACCGCAAATTAATGCCGCTTGTGGTTTTTTTTTAAACATTTGTTTTTAATATTAGACGCTAATTTTAATAATCGACAGTTTCAAAACGTCCATTTCTTATAACGAGTTGCGCGTCCATAATAATAAAAGTATACATAGACAATTCACCCGCAGCTTCTGCTTCTTTTTCTATTTGAATAGTAATTCCTTCAGATAAGTTTTGTACTCGTCTTCCGCTTCCGTGTATTTTATTGTCATCGCTCGTTCTCATATCTAAAAATAAACCGTATCGGTTAAATAAATAATCAGCTTGTTTTAACGTTGGATAAATTTAGAGCTTTTAACAACTTGTATAGCGTGTTGTTTACTCGAATCACCGAAATATTTTGAAATTTCTTCCCAATGTTAATGTAATAATAATGTGTGGACTTATATAGCGCACGTATCCACCAACTAAGTGCTCAGGCGCATTCTTTTACGTGCATTACACAACACACGGGACCTACGGCTTTACGTCCCATCCGAAGGACGAAAGCAATTATGGTTAAATACCTTGCTCAAGGACACAAGTGTCACGACCCGGGGCTCGAACCCACACCCTGCTGCTGGCAACACCAGAACTTGAGTTCGGTGCGCTAGACCGCTCGGCCACGACACTCCATGTTGATACCTTTCATTCCATGCGCGTAGAGTTGGTTAGGACACCTTCAATCGTAATTGAAACTTTATCGATTTTGGATTATAAAACTCGTTGCTTTCTTCTGCGTTAGGTTCTTTGAATAAAAACAATATTCCTTTCATACTTTTTGCAGGAGTATTTAATTTATATTCACGTCGTATCGCGTTAGTACGCGATCAAAACAATATTGACAACCGGTTGCTATATTGATTTTTAATCATTCGAGCGAGTTCCGGCATATGAACGACTTCATATTCTAAAGAAATCCCGCTTATATATTTTGCATTATCATCGGTGCTTTTAATCACGCTAGAAAAATTTTTATTAAACACAAGTTCCGTAAGTCAATCGATCTCCGATCCCTGATTGATAGTAGGGTTGATGATCAGTCAACAATTCAAAATCAAGCGGAATGTAATATCTATTTTATACGTATCCGCGACAGCTTTATCTTTTCCTCCGTTATTCGCAAGATCCTTATCCTTAGCGTCTATTCTTAATTTAGTTACGTTTTCATTTTCGATTCCTTGATATGCTAAATTATCGCGTTGATCTTTAGTTAACCATTCGTCCTTATAACAATTGAATACATCTGCATCGTCTAATGAAAATATTTCATTTCCTTCCATTTTAATAATTACATGTTTTATGATCGCTCTACCAATGTTTTGTACCAATGTTCTCGTATCATCATCCGCGCTAACAAGATCAATGTTGAAAGCTAATCGAACCGTATTCGGAACAATAACATCGTTCATTCCTAAATTTGGAAAACGAACTGTCAACAATTGATTTTCGGTAATGGTACTTGGATTGTTTGTAATGACGACTTTTTGACGTAATCCTTTTATACCTCTCGGTTCTCTTATTCTCCTGTATGGATCAAGCACATCTCCGTACGCATTATTTGCCATAGTTTATATTTACAAACTATAAAATATTTTTATCTTTTAAAAAAATAAAATGGTATCTATAGCGATGATGATTGGAGGTGCGGTAGTTAACGTTAAGCATTTACGGATCAAATGTTTTATTTAGTAGTTTGAAATAACGATGCAGAACAAGAACGTAAAAGGCACGATTTAGCGCTAGAACAACTTTCAAAAGCTAGAGACGAATTTAGTAAAAAGCGTTTAAAATATCTAGATTATTTAAACGAAAAAATACAAAAAGAATCGAGCGCCGTAAGAACGTTTAGTAACATAATAATAATAATAATAATAAAGATTTTTAGCGCGCACATATCCACCCTGCTGGGCGCTCAAGGCGCGGAAACAAAGACAAAACATTAATACAAACAATATACAATGATAGCATAGGGAAACAAATATTATGTACCGAGATACAATGTACATGTACATACAATGCAATTACAAATAATTGTATACATCATCTTTAAAGAGTTGTGACATAAGATGAGTTTTAAGCATCGACTTGAATCTGGTTATACTATGACAAGATTTGAGTTTAGTTGGGAAGACGATTCCAGAGTCTCAGAACTGCGACGAAAACGACCTATCACCCAGTTCCGTTTTGAAGTTGGTTCCTTTAGGAGTGACATGTTGCTGGAGCGCAAATTGCGTGATGTAGACTTTAAGCAGTTCAGAAATATAAATGAGCAATGTTATTAAAGATTTGTGAACAATTAGCATAAGTTTAAAAACAATTCTCTGTGAAACAGGAAGCCAGTGCAGTTCTTTCAAGATTGGCGTGATATGGCATGACTTTCTGGACAAAGTCACAACACGAGCTGCTGTGTTTTGTATGTGCTGAAGACGAGATATTTGATTCTGCGGGAGACCGTAAAGGAGAGCATTCTCGTTATCGAGCCGTGATGTGACAAACGCATGTATAATTTGTTCAGCAGCACTTTTATTCAAGTATTTCCTAATTCGGCTTATATTTCTGATATGAAATGATGATATGCGAACAATGTTGGAGATATGTGGTTTTAAAGTCATTGTCGAGTCAAATATAACACCCAAATTACGTGCATGTAATGAGGGTTATCTGCAGTCTCAATTGTAATAAATGGAAGGAAACTTTAGACAATTGCTGACGTGATCCAAATAGAACAAATTCTGTTTTTCATCGTTCAATTTCAGGAAGTTTTGTCTCATCAACTTCGAATCTCTTGAATACATTTCTCAGTGTTTTAATGCAGGAATCAGCAGGTTCTTGAGAAGATTTAAAAGTAATGTAAAAGCTGCGTGTCATCAGCGTAAACATGGTAATTTAAATTATACTTCAAAATGATATCACGAACTGGAAAGGTATAAACAGTAAACCGCTGTGGGCCGAGTACAGAGCCTTAGGGTACAGAATAGTCAAGAATAACAGGCTCGGAGATAGCGTTACCAATACAAACATGCTGAGGCCTACTTAAAGGTAGGACTTACACCAATCCAGGGCTGTGTCCTGTATTCAGCAGATGATATTGAAGGCGGGAGAGAAGGATTTATGATCGACCGTGTCAAATGCGGCGCTTAAGTCTAACAAAACTAATGCAGTGATTTTCCCTCATCCATGGCAGATAAAATGTCATTGTTGACGCGAAGAAGAGCAGTTTCCGTTCCATGAAATGGTTTGTAGGCTGACTGAAATGTGTCCGACAGGTTATTAGCACGAACATGGTCAGAGATCCGTGATGAAACAACTCGCTCGATTGTTTTCAAAGGTACTTTAAATTCGCTACTGGTCGGTCATTTTTGAAAACTTCCTTGTCCAAATTGGGTTTCTTTAGGGTGGTTTAACATGAGCAACCTTCTGGCTATTAGAAACAACCGGAAGAAAGAGATCTGTTTACAATAATTGTGATATACTTAGCAAACACATCAATATTTTGTTTTATTAGCGAAGTTGGCACTTTGGATCAAGTTCACATGATTTTTGATGGCGATTTCATGATGAGTTTCTTGATCTCCGTAACACTAGTAGGCTCAAACATGGACAGTCTACATTGTGGATCCTTGCGTGATGGTGTTTGTGATAGAATGGCAGGTACTGAGGAAAAAGAACGACGGATATTCTCAATTTTTGTGACAAAAAGTTTGAAAAAGCATTTGCGAGGTCCTGATCGGAGTGTGTAAATGGAAGCACTGGAGCTTTGGGTTGTATGAAGCAGCTTTTCAACAATGTTAAAGAGTTTTTTCTGATCACCAGAGCTATCTTCCACAAGAGATGAGTAGTGATTATTTTTGCCTGGTTAGTCATGTTCTTCACAATATCACGTTGGTTACAGTATTCTTGCCGATGTACTCCAAGTTTCCCATTGTCACGCCATCTTCGCTCAAGTTGACGGATTTTCCTTGCAGCCTTTGGATATCATCATTGAACCAGGGATTCAGATTGTGTTTTAACAGTTCGAGGTTTTTTGCGAACATGATCATCAAGATGTTACGGACAGTAGATTCAAATAGACTGACACAAGAATCAACTCACCATCTTCAAGGTTTACATTTTCCAGTTGAGATTCAACATCATGACATAAATTTTTAATATTTACTTTTTCCAGTGGCGAGTAGTTACAGAAATGGTAGGTATGTGAGGTTTTTAAGGTTCAAATTTACCATGATTGCATAATGATCAGATAAGCCAGGATGAATAGTTATATTCGAGATAGAGGTGAAATACATTCACGCGTTATCATGAGGTCAAGACAGTGACCATACCGATGAGTGGGTGCTGTGATGTGCTGTATAAGTCCATGAGCAGAGAGCAGATCTTTAAACTGATTTGCATAATTGTTTGAAATAATGTCCATATGAATGTTAAAATCGCCGGTTAAAATAATATCAGATGGGTGTGAGAGATAATCTACAATTAATTTTTCAATTCCTGCAGAAAACTGGAGATGTTTACATGTTTACCATCAACATCTCTTTCTGGTCGATAAATATTAACAAGGCGAACAGATCTAGAGTTGCACGTTACCTCAGCATGAGATTCAAATGTTAGGTAGTCAACGTTAACACTTTTCATGCTGACAGAAATACTGGACCTAAAGAGTAGTGCAACCCCTCCACGGGCCCTTTACTTGTCTGGGGATATGATGGAAGAGTAGCCAGCAGGAGTACACTCACGGGTAGCAGGTCATCATCAGGTTTAAACCATGTCTCGGTTATAGCAACAAGATCCAAATTGTTTTGAAGTACAAAGTCAACAAATTCATCGGATTTGTTACATATGGATTAGTATTCAAGACACAGAGCTGAAGTTAGACTCATCGTGAACATTTGGAGTTGAAGTTATGCCAATGTCGCTTGTTGATGTGGTTGAGTTCACTGCTGGGGGTTTGGTAAGGCTGGAGTTCTAGTTGTGTAAGTCTGTCATTCTACGGCGACCAGCTTTTTACCTCTATGTGTGCGGCGGTATGTTTGGGTTGATTAGCAAGTGTTCCCAAGACAGTTCAATTGACTCAATGCTGAATAAGATAAAGCTACATCAGTACATGGACATTGCGAAGATTGAGTAGTTCATTGCGACTGTGGGAATTTTATGGAGCTAGGTGGCGTTTGTGGGTGTTGATCAGTGTTTCAGGTCCAGGGTTTGGGATTATGTCACCCAGAATTAAAGAGTTCAGGTGAAAAGGTGGCAGATGAATTATCATAGTATGATATGGACGTCTCAAAAATTTAAGATGGCGGATTTTAGTTGAACAATCTGTAGGTTGCATCTTGTAGCCATCAACTGATGAGTCATTGAGACACAATGGTCTGGATAGCAGGAGTAGAATAAACAGGATGTAGACCTCCATTGTCTGATCACAAAGTTGTTGATCCAAACAAAGGCTTGTGGTCAAGCACAGGTTATAATCTCTAGCTACAGTTATAATCTAAATCAGAGTTGACTGCACTAAATTAAATGAATATCCAAAATGTGTATACACTCAACAGTAAAAAATTACTGCACAGACAGACAAAAAACAACAACAGTTTCACTTATTATAAAGAAAACAAATGTACAAATACTCACATATAAAACGTCCAGTAGATTCCAGGTGTAATAAAAGAAATCCACTAGTATAAAATTAACACAAACTTGTAGCTACAAAACACTTACTTGGCACAAAAACTGGAGAGCTGTTATGAGTGGCTGCTTGTAAGGCTTGTAAGGCTGCTTGTAAGGCGCTCAGTCACATTGACGAAGCAGATGAATGGAATATTCCGCGGGTTACAGGTGAACCAAATAAATTTACAAAAGCTTTATACAAGCGAACCTCAACTAGAAGATTTTTGCACGTTCCCAGTGAAGATCAAAAACGCGAAAATAGTATTTATAGTAATGGAGGTATGAGTATTATCAGTGGGTTACGCGAGTTATAAATTATTTAAAAAGATAAAAAGAAAGTAATTATAAAATGGCGGGGCATGAGTTAATAGATGCAGACCCATCGTATAATTACCCGAAGAGGAAGATAATGAATATATGATGATGATTTCTCAATGCTGACGATGAAACCGCAGACCGCTCAATCAACTTCACAAGCTCAGCTATCAGAAAGAAACGCCTTTGCTGAGTCAAAAAGATCGAACACTTGAAACAGTTGATTATTTTATAAAAGTATAGGTCATGAAAACGCTATAAAAGACTATAATAGTATTGAGAGATTAGATGAAAAAGGAAGGGGTATACTTTATTTTAAAAAGGTGATAAAAAGAAATACGACTAACAGAATCTAGGAAAAAAGGAAAGAGAGGTGCCTTTTAATTATAATACACATAACAGGTTTAACTTTTAAATAGTTTGCCATTGTTTTGAAAAAAGTAAAAAGCTTCTAGTAAATGTTTATAATTGAAACAAAAAAGACCAGTGGTAGAACCCAAACCCGACAACAAACAGAGTAGTGAAAGTTACCCTCTATACCGATGCAGCGATATTGAAAAATCAGTACAAGTACAAGGGCTATCAAGAGAATGGCAGTAATGACTCTTTCGAGAGATCAAGACTTAACAAACGAATTAAATATAGAATGGCGGAAATAAAGCTCAATGACATTATGACTACAAATCGGGTGAACAATTAGATCTTTTAACTAGTTAAAATTAGTCAACCAAAGATCAATAATATTCAATAATTTAAATTTTTTGACGCAAAAGAACGACGAAGGCTAAAGATAACAAAAGTTTTTGATTGAACAAATTTAGTGCACGATTGCTAATAGCCAGTCAAATCAATAGAATTAAAGCGTTTCAAAAAAATGTTAACAGAGATGTTACATTGGGGAGAATAAATTAAAACTTATTTAGAACAAAGATATAACGATCGTTAGTATATTAACAGCTTTTGATATGACCATCGCTTTTATCATCGAATCAATCAGTAATACTGTAAATTCAGTTATACCCTAAAACCATATACCACCTAAACCAGCACCCACTGCACCCAAACCTATGCCTCCAGAACCCGCCACCAGCTCAAAAACCCACCAAGAACCGGTGGTGGTGTAAAGTGGATAAACAAACATTTAAAATCAGCGAGGTGTATTATCTAAAACTGAACTGAAAGCTTTGTACGCTACCGGCTATTATAGGATCGATAGTAAGTTGAAGATTTATTAAAACAGCTTCTTGTGGTTAAATGGGCAACAGAACATTTATGGCTGCTTTGTTGACAGGGGTTGGTGTTTTAATTTTAACACTTATACAAAAAACTTTAAAATAACAATTCGTAAATCGTAATGCAGGCATGATTAAAATCGCAAAACCAATAATTAAAGGAATTCTTTTCTTCTTTGATTGTCGCGTGATTCTTCTGTTAATGCTGCCCTTAGGTGTAGTTTCCAAAAGTCTTGGGTTATTGTAGAGCTCAATACTTGATCATTAAATTCTTGCACATCCGATACTGGTTCAAATATTCAACCCAGCCTTCCGTTGGCGATAACTGCGTTAACGGCGGCGGTGATTGTGCCGCTGTCGTGAAGCGAAGGTAAAATAGAGGGAAACGGTTCACGAATTTGTATCTAGATTTGAATAAAGATAAGTCACTCGTGCGATTAATAAATTGTGTTGTATCCAGCGTACGTACCCTGTTAAATGGTCATATCACTCCGGCATCGTATAGGTACTGCTCCGATAGCAAAGTTTAATTGTGAACGAGCGTGATATGAAACATCTTGATATCTCGTTGAATGAGGAATTGTAAAATCAACTGGAGAATCAATATCTGCATTACTATATTTATAAAATTCACGCTGCGCGTCTAAACCGGTACCACCCGCTAAAAAAGAAGTTTTTATTTGTGCTTGACTCCTAAAATCGCGTAAACGTACGTTCTTATAGAATCGTTAATTCGTTCCGTACCGATATGTAAAGCTTGAGCTACTCCTAAATACAATATAAATTTAATCCCGCTGTTTAACATATCAGATTGTAAATGTAACCCTATAATAGTGTATTTCTTTACGATTATGTACGCCATCATCAAAAATCCATTCTTTTTCCACCCTTCAATGTCTATATTGTTATCAAACGCTAAAATAATTTTGAAAAGATGCAGGGCAACTCATTTCTTTGAGTCGTCTTATTTGATAATAAACGGTAAATCTAAAAAAACTACGAATCATCATGTTTGAGATGATTTAAAATGTTTATAACCCCACCCGCATCTCGTTGAACCGCAGTACGTTTAAAATTTATTTGATTTTGAAAAAATTTTTACGGATTATGATGCCAATCATTAACACTTTTGACTACGAACTTGCTGGTAGCTTGTGGTTGCTAAAAAGCATTATCAAATTGGCGTTAAAAAAACTCGTTCTTGTTAACGTAAATTTATACTCGATTGGAAATCGCTAGCGCTAAAATTTTGAGGGCGCGTTAAATTTCAGATTGTGGATACTGTTTTGATAAATTACTCTGAAACGCTAATGGAAACGTCATTTATTATATAAAATTATAAATTTTAAATAAATAAAATGTATCATACCTTAACACAATCGAAATTGAAAAAATGACGGGTTGATTCAATTTAAAGCGACATTATCATTAATCGTGAGGGTAATCTCGCGATTACATTATAACGTAAACATTTGGGGGTGGATATTACAACGTAATGAAAAAGAATATTATTTATCGTGAAACGAAAGATATCATCAGTTTGACGGCAGGGCTTTACAATATTAATGAAATTATTGATATTGTAATAAAGATAATAACGGATAACGTTTACTATCAAATAAACAACTTGGTGTCTTTTACTAAATTTAACTTAAGAAAACAAATCTGTTAAATTTTCATCCGGGGTTAACTAATTCCTCGGGCTTCTGGCAATTTTCTAACCCCTAGGAAATATAGTAAAAAAGATTGATTTGCAACTTTAAAAAATTTTATACATTCATTGGGATCAAATTTCCTGTGAAAATTATTACAACGGTTTACCAATATACCACTTTAAACACTTTTCCTTGCAAAGACAAATCGTTCGGAGAAAGTTATGTGGATGGAATATAAAAATCCATTATTTAAAAAATTAAAAGTCCGGTACTTTTAACGCGTTGAGCTTTCAAATTAAAGATTCAAAAGGGTAGAGACATAAATAATCACGGTTTCCCCATTATTTTTAAATCTAGAAATTATATAAATATGGCGGTATTTACGGACCTGATCGAACGAGCGGTAGTGACGTTGCTGCTAGCGTAATTAAATTAAATTGTATATACATCACCTAGCGAAATTTATGAACATCACGGATATCTCAACAGAGATGCAATTTACAAAATACTCTGGTTGAAAATACAACGTCGTACTCGGATGGTGGGATGAATAAACTACCTTTTACATGTTTAACGTGGCGCCGTCGTACTGTTTTATTCGTACACATTTTACAAAGCTACTGTTTTACTTCGTTTTCGACGCGCAGTTATGAGACCAGCATTTGTGTATTCCCTTCTCTAGGGATAAAAATAAATGTTATTTTATCGATGAATAAATGTCACATTTAAGATACGAAATGTGTTTTAAATACGAAGCGTTCAAAAAGTTTTTGTAGAGGCGACCTTTTTCGGCGCTAAAATTTCTAAAAATTGTTTTAATATAAAATTAAAAACTTTACCGTTAAATTAAAAATGTATACTATAATAAATATGGCGAGTATTTACGGACCTACTCGAACGAGCAACAAGTTTCATCCGTTTACTGGTTTATTTATATCAGTTATTATATAATTATAAAGATATAATTTGGTTCTATTGGTTTTATGAAGGTGGTATCTTTTTTTTCATCTACACCAATAACAAATTGTAAAGTTGTTATAAGATAACTACAATAATAGTTCACAATCATACATCGAACAATATGAACTTGGTTTAAACCAAATCCTCATACAAACTACAAAGTACTACAGTGTTTTGCTGAAAACAATAATTTATTAATATTTAATAATGAACCCAAAAGCTTTTAAAATTTAGTTTTTTGCTTCAACATAGACAACACTAACTGTAGAAATTTTTTATGCCAATTTGTTTTCGGCTCTTTAGATACAAAGTGTTACAATATGAAATTTAATAATATTCCGTCAAATTAAAATCTTTACTATTGTTAAAACAATGAACGTGCCTATAGAATCAACGAACGTACTTTATCGATTTACCGTCTTTTGACAGATATTTAAACATTTCGTCTGCAAATGAATAACATTCAAAAGAATTTTAAAAGAGAGAAATGAGCGTGGAAATAGTCTATAAAAAATATAATAAAATTATTAACATGATATTGTAAACTCTCGCAAGTGCACAAGTTAATAATGGGAGCAAGGGCTATTAGGTCCTCGAGTATCGCCAGCGTTGTAGCATCACACGTAAGTTCGTTTTAGAAGAGGTTTAGCAGGGGTTTGGGTGTGGGAGCGGGTGCTCTTAGATACGTAAAATATAAATTATCTAAAAAAGCTAAAAACACAATGAAATTAGAGTTTTAGCTGAAAGTAAACTCAACACCATTAACAGTTGCGTTTCAAAAAGCGTTGAAGACAATGTTATAAGCCCAAGGAAGAATTTAATTTAATCACCAAAAAGGCAAAAAACACTCTGAGATGAGAAAATATTCGTACAACTCTAATAAAGATACAGCTTTATAAAACAAAGTAAAACCCTGATACAGATAAAGAAAAATAAATTCTTATAGAAAAACTTAGCTGTAAGTAAATCTTATTATAATCAAACCCGCTTTGCAAGTAATAAGAGCAGGTAAAGCATCAGATAGACCTCCACCGTACGCCCTGCGATATAAACGCTGTAATTCAAATTTTTGTTATAGATATTATAAACATAGTCTTTTTCAATTTTTTTTTGGTGGTTTCTTTAAAAAAGTCTTCATTTCCTAAAAGCTTTCGTCTTTAATATAGGCGGTAATTTTCCCCCCAAATTACCTACCGACGCAACAATTTTTAATGGATGTTTTTTAATATTAGGCGCGCGTAAAATTGTATTTGTTTGTCTAAATGAAATTTTTATAAATCGCTAAATAAGTTGCCACAAAAGTAGCCGTATAAGTTGGTTTTGTTTTTGTTACGTTACCCAATTCTAAAAGCTATAGCAAAAAATTTATTGTTTTCGCGCTATTAAAACTAGTAATCTAAATTGTACATATTATGTCAATTTTATTTTCTGCAACATTTTTTTTAAGTCTTAAAAAATCGCTACTTTTCAGCTATGGATGTGCATAATTGCAGATGGTAATTCAATTGTTTTGTGCTAACTGTTGTATTAATGATTACGCTGTTAATTTCACGTTTTTTTACCACACATTTCAACCTTTTCAGTTTCAATATAAAATCGTTAATTTTTACGTAGTAATTATTGGAACTTTTCGTTTTAATATTACGAATCATTTTTGTAAATGTTTAAATTAACCATAAATTCAAATGGAACTTTTCAATTTTAAATAAAAAACTTTTCTCTATTTAATACTATATCGTTAGTATTCGTTCCATTCGATCTATCGCGCGATAATAAAATCCCGTTTTCATCTACTTTAAATAAGCCCTGATACTCAGTACCTACTGAATGTCGTTAAAAATTTTTAAACGTATAGCCGATTTAATTTTAAAATAATAAAAATCATAACTCTCTCCTTTATCAACGATCGGTTTTATAGTCTAAAAATTGTTTAACTCGTTTAATAAACCGTCTTGTTTTTATTTTTTCACAGCCCATCGTAATTTTTTATATTTTGTTTATCCAAATAACAAAACAGCACTGTTCAGGTATATTTTTATAACTGGTGTTATTATTCATAATTTTTTCTTTCGATTTTGATTCCATTCTCACTATTAAACACATAATATTTTTTAGTGTTCAATTTTTATATGAAGAGAGGGAGAGAGGTTAATTTTTATTACATGACTCTTACTCTAAAAAAACATTTCATGACGTCATCATCTTTTTCATGACGTCATAAACAACATCTCTCTCACCTCTTTTTCTTTAAACCCCGCCCACTTTTTAAGTAGGTGTCCTAGGACCGCACCCATTTAAAAAATGATTTTAAGTAGATGTCATCCTAGTTTCGGCATCTAACATACTACTTGTAGAGTGAAAGAGTGTCAGTGGTGGCATTAGTCACGTCAGGTGTATCATTCTGATATACCACCTTTTAATCTATCGATGCTCACATTCTCCTTCTTGCGCCATTGGACACTGTAAGAACTTGTCACGACGACTGGAGTACGCGGTAGGGTCCATCGTAAGGCGGTTGTAGGGGTTTGCGAACTGCGTCACACCGTTGTACAGCAACATGGATTGCATGTCTTTAAATCCTTTGGTAGGTTTTGGCAGTTCTAGATGGCGTACGTGTTGGTGTCGGTGACAGTTGTGACATGTGTTGTTTTGAGTCAGTCGACGTAATTGCTGGTATCAATGGTGTTGGCATTGTCGATGGGCTCTAAACTGACCTGTTGGTCGTAGGAGGCGGTGCCATATACCAATTCAGCTGGAGAGCAAGCAATGTCTAGTTTTGTAGTTGAACGAATGCCGAGCAGTGTGATGGGGAGTATTCCCACCATTTTGTAGGGTCGCTGTGTGACTTCAGTGCTGCCTTGAGTTGTCGATGAAACGTTCGACAGGTCCATTGGACTGCGGATGATAAGATGTTGTACGAATGCGAAGTGCTTCCGAGTAGCCTTGTCAATGATTCGAATAGAGCAGATTCAAAAGTGTCGTCCTCGATCCGTTGTAATGGTCGCTAGTACCGAAGACAGAAATCACCGTTGTATGAATGCTTGAGCTACAGTCTCGGCAATGTGTTAGTAATTGGAATCGCCTCTGGCCAACGCGTGTACCTGTCCACACATGTGAAGGTAAATAAACCCATTGGAGGTAGGTAAGGTCCACAAGATCGATGTGGACATAATGGAAACAGGCGTCAGAAGTTGGAGAATTACCTAGCGGTGCTGATGTGTCTTGTATCTTGGACCGTTGACACTGAGGACATGTGCGAGCCCGTACATCATCGCGTTTGACTCCAGCCAGACATATCGAGTAGTGATGAGCTGTTCTGTGGCTGCAATACCAGGGTGCGAAAGGCCATGAATAACGTGAAAACTGCATGTCTATGGGCAGCTGGGACGATAGGGCGTGAATGGCCAGGCAGACGTCGCAAAGTATTGTACCTGCTAGAGGTGGTAAGGGGGACGTCTTTGAGGATGAGACTAGTGGAAGACTATTTACCGATCTCTTGGTCTCCGCACGATCTGCAGCAATCTGATCAAGGTCGACTT
Source organism: Zoroaster sp. YZ-2022 (assembly GCA_029582265.1). Lineage (NCBI taxonomy): Eukaryota > Metazoa > Echinodermata > Asteroidea > Forcipulatida > Zoroasteridae > Zoroaster > Zoroaster sp. YZ-2022. Next base: position 13,931,883 of record CM055825.1, on the reverse strand, counting down.
GTGTCTCTGAAAAGCAAAACTTACTTCAGGTCGTGATACAAGTCGTCTGCCACGACATTGTCTGTGCCCTGGATATGTCTGTGTCGGTATTAATTGTGACTGGGCAGGTGTCGAATCTCGCAGGAGAATGTCGATCTGGTTTGAATTGAGCGTAGACCAGCGGCTTGTGGTCGGTATAGACATAGAATTGACGTCCTTCGAGCATGTGTCGGAAGTGTCGTATAGTGGGGTATATCGCGATTGGCTCTCGTCCAAACGTACTGTATCGTGTCTCGGCTTCCGCGGAAGAAGGCGATCAGTTTACCTGTGTGCGATACCTTTGCTGCAATACCACCTACAGCGTTGCAAGGATGCGTCCACCATGATACTGAGTGGGGCGTTGATGACGGATGTACTAACAGCGTGGCTTTGGATGGAGCCGTCTTGATGTCAGAAAAGCCTTGTCTGCAGACCGGGTCCAAATAAAGGGGTTTACGTGATTGTTTTCCATGTCCGGCGAGGAGATCGTTGAGTGGGTGGAGAATTTCTGCACAGTCGGAATGAATCTCTGTAGAAATTCACTAGCCGAGGAACTGTCTTAACTAATGGCGGTGATGTGAGTTGAGGTAGTCCTGAATCCACGGTGACTTTCTCTGGAGTGGGCTGATACCCAATTCATTGATGTGGTGTCCCATCGAGACTGTAACTCGGATGCACCGAACGAGCATTGCTCCGGATTGGTATTCTGCTGTACTGCTGAAATCGTGCGAAGAGTAAGCGAAGAGGTGTTCTTCGTGCTGCTTAAGGCGATTCACTTGCGACGAGGATGTCATCGATATATGCGTAGACGAAGGGTAAACCACAGATTACCCTGGTCTATAAACCGTTGAAACGTTTGCGCAGCGTTCCTCAGTCCAAGGCGTCCGGACCGAATTCGTATGGGGCCCGAAGGTGTCGTTATGGCTGTCTTGTGAACGTCCGAAGGCTCTACGGGGATCTGATGATAAGACGCACAAGGTCGATCTTACTGAAAACTTTTCTTACCAGCGAGGTTCAAAGCAAAATCGTGTAGGTGCGCTATAGGGGTAACGATCAGGACCGTTACGCGGTTGAGTGCTCTGTAATCGCCACCAAGACTGCGCCAATCCCAGGTAACTTCTTCGGCACAAGATGAAGTGGTGAAAGCCAGTGCTGTCTGAGGGTTGGATGATGCCCAAATCCATCATCATGATTGAATTCTTCTTTTCGCTATGTTAACGGAGGCGGTCGGGGGCAAGTCGACGTGGTCGTGCAACAACAAAGGGTTGACCGTTGGTGACAATGCAGTGAGTAACATCATGGTTGGTTGGATCATCCTTATACACCGGTTGAGTAATTTGGGGAAACTCATTGAGGATTGCATCATACCTGGTGGATTGGGCAGGTTGAGTAAAACTGGGCTTACCGGTAGTACAATCTGGTGCCTCAATCCCTGAGACGAAGAAGATTAGTCGTGGTATCAATGAGCCGACGCCTAGCTACATCAACAAGCTAGTTTATGAGTGATGCAAAAAGTCCGCACCGAGGATTGGGTAGGCGTGTCCGCTAAAGGAATACCCAACGGCACGTTCGCCGAAGTCCAATGTTGAAAGTCACTGACCGCTTTGTCCGTAGGTTTGGGATCGGTAGATTGGCGGCTTAGCCAATACAAAAGATGCTCAAATGTTTTCTGTCCGCTTTCGAGGGGGAACACACTAACGCAGCGGCACCGGTGTCTACCAAAAACTTTTGGCTGTTAAGGGAATCGCGTGAAGAACAGACGTGAGTTGTCACCAGGCGGAGGTGCCGCTCCTATCCCCTGGTGGGGTCGTTCCCGCTTGCGAAGTGTTTGTATGCTGGTGGTTGCATTTGCGAGCTTTATCGCCATAACGATTGTGATACCAGCAGGATGGATGGCGAATCAGAAGAATCACTCGTTGAGTCTTTCTGGCGTGGCAAACTGCGGCTCACGGACTTCGAGCGTTTGATCGTGGATTGCAGGGCATTCACCCAAAGGCGAGATTGCAATCTGTTCCGCATCAACCAGCGAACTCCGAAGTTGGAGGTGGTGGACGCTGACAGCGTTGCTGCTGGAACTGAAACTTCAAGAATACGATCAGCAAAGATGGCTAGGGTTGATCCAATGTCTGGTATCACTCGATGAAGCTAGAATAAGTTATTGCGTTGGATGGAAGACGCCACCAAAGAGCTGTTTGAGAATACCATCTTCGAGTTAGCGCTCACCCAAAAGCTGACGCATCCGTCGGAATAGCTGAGATGGTTTCTTGTCACCTAATTCTTCCTCTGTAAGGAGTATCTGGAACGTTTCTGTTCCGAGGCGGATGTGCGCTTAATCGCTGTTCTTCAGTATGGCATAAGGGTCTCTTTTGGTGGCGGATGACAAGTTCGCAGGACTTCTTGGATAAATTCAGGCTTGCAGAGGGCGATAATGTGGAGCGAATTTTGTGTCCTCCGTTTGATTCCCTGAGTGAGAAACTGTGCTTCTGCTTGAGCGAACCAGATGATGGGATCAGCAGGCCAAAAATGGGGAAGTTTGATCGCTACAGCTCCCACTTTTGGCTTATCCTCTTCAGTTCTGGCGGTGGGTTGCATCTTCCTCCAGCCATGTTGTAAGCAAGGAATTTGGTGAAGGGAGGTATTGTTGTTGACAGTCACAGGCCGAAATACCACACACAATGAACGATGACGTGAAAAATAACGATCGCAGTGATGCAGTGGTCAATGTACTGAACGGTGCGGTAAACGTTGATTTCGATGCTTGACCAAAAATTGTTTTTTGGATCACGTCTGGAGTCACAATGTAAGGAATTTGTTGAAGGGAAATGCTGTTTATCCTCTCACCCATACAGTGATTTCAAGCTACTGCCTCCGGATCGATGATGATGTCCTTGGATTAAGAAATTCTCTTTTGGATAGTCAATAATGTTACATGTGAAACGATTTGATAACAAAAGATGGCGACGACGAAAGGTAAATAAACAACAACGCCCTCTCGTGTTGATAAAAGTTATTGATGCGGGCGAAAAAGACGCTAAAAAGGGGAAAGATGAACCCATCAAAGCGAAAAAAATGAAAAAAAATTAACACTTGGTGTGGGTGATGCATAACTTTACTACCCCATTCGCCAGCTGGCTGACGTGACCTAGCCCATTTGTTGATGGACCCATAGTGCATTTCTAATTTAGATTGGGAAAGCGCCCCGAAATAACAAGCCTGAGGGCGGATGTCACTAAACAAAGCCGAGCTCCTGGGGAAATAAAGCGCATCCTCATAAATGCACATGCTGTGACGTCTACAAAAGGAATCTAATGGGACAGATCATTGGTGTAAAGTTGATGAGGTATCAAATTATGCTATTATGTCCGGTACAGTGTCATAATAATTCAAAAATTGGAATCACTGTAAATTTGTGAAACTTGTACCTCTTGATCTTATAAAATACATATATGAATACATATTACAATGTAAATACATTTTACCAAAACTGGAAGGGCATATACACTGTAAAGATGCTGATATGAATAACAAAAAGTGACCCAGATGGCAACCTTTTTGGTCCATGTGTTTCCGAAAATGGGATGCTTTTCCAAACTTTTGTCCTGACTGACAAATTGCCAACATACATGAACAACAGCTCAATCTGCCCCGTAATATGACGACGACGCGCCGATTTACCATTTCTCATCATTATGTACCTGACAACAGTCTTGTTTTGACTTATTTTGACAACAGAATGAGCAACTAACCGCATAAGAATTCGAGGTCATGCACTCCCAGTAAAATTGGTTAATAAATATTGTTTATTGTTAACAGCACAGATCGAAATACTACTCTAAAGACTCCGATTGTGTTAAGTACACATGCAGTACGGCACAGTTTACATATGACGTATCCTTGCAAACCCACAACAACCGATGCGCAACTATGCTATTTTCTTGCGGAATATTATGACGTGGGCAGTGCTAATGGAGATGATGATGTGACATGTTGACTTTAGACACCCTGACGGTGACGGAAGTTTTGATTTTCAGGGTAAAAACGACAGTAAAAAGCACTGAATCTGAGGTCGTATGTACCGATTCCGATATCGGTACGGCGATGAGACCTATCTATACATGGCACCATGACGCGACCGTGAGCGGCAAGCAACGTGTCCCAGGCAATTTGTGCTCATAGGACCGGCATTGGGCGGTAACAACAGCAAAATGTTAATAGATGTTACAAATGATACTGATGATTCTATCAGCTGTCCAAATATTAATACATTATTCTTGGACAGCTCACAGAAGCTCTAAGTAAAGAAAACATTATGCAAACGTGGCACAGTTGAACCACTGTATTTATTTCGACACACTTTGACCGTTACCGTTGGGCAAAAGGCATGGGTATAAACGGCCCAATAACTATGCTTAGCGAGCCTACTTTAAAAACTTGGCAGGCTTGCCACAAAAATGGGGGCATGCTTGCCCAGAAAAACTGTACTTGCACAAAAATGGGGCATGCTTGATATGCTTGGCACACTTGCCAGAAAATTTGGGGGCATGCTTGCCCAGAAAACTTAGACACGTGCCACGTCAAGAAATGAACATGCTTGATATGCCAGCACACTTGTCAGAAAAATTGAGGGCATGCTTGCCCAGAAAGTACGCTTTGCCACAAAACATGAGGCATGCTTTGACGCTTACCACCAATAAAAAGTATCCAAATCGTGCAGGCTTGCCCCAAACCATTATTGTAAAGTAAAGCGTAACATGACGAATTGAAAGTTTAAAAATACCAATTATCATTCGCCAAAACTACCTGATGTTTCCACCGCTTGTACAAACGGTTGGAATAATAGCTCCACCTGAACAAGCAGATTGCTAGAGCACAGTGTTTACAAAATTAATGAATTAGAACTTTATGTAAAACGTATAACACTTTTTTTTCCTTTTTTTGAGACTGGATACCCGAAATCGGAAACTTCGGATACCCGAATACCGTTTTCATTTTTGTTGAAAACATGCCACCGGTGGTTTACAAATAATGTACTGTAAATGGTAACAAAGTGACTTTATAAAGTGAGAGGATATAGCTAACTCTTTTCTTTGTTAGAGTGTAATCTCTTTGAATTTAAAGATAATTGCCTGAACAGAAGTGCATTGTTCAAGAGTCTGAGATTTATGTTTGCACCACTTAATGTGAAGTCCGAATTTTAAAAGACGTTTACAGGTAATTAGAACCATTAAATTGAACCCGGTAATGACCGTTCTGTTCAGGTATTCAGACCCGGACACCGCACAACTGTCTTCTACTTAGCTTATGAAATTATTTATACAGACTAATTTTACTAACGAACCTGAGGCAGTGGTAGTCCGCTTCCAACAAATTAATGCCCTTTGTACAAATGCTTTCAAAGGGCAGGTTTAGGGAAAAGGCACAAGAACCTTGACGAAGGTGGTGAAGGGGGTGGTGAGGTGAGTTTATTTGTGTAACAGTGGCATTGAAGAACTGAGCTGAAGAGTTCCCGCCTTGATGTAAATACATGTAGGCTCTCTAAATTGTTTTGTAAAAAGTTCACCTGCAACCAAGAACACAAATTGGCAACATGCCTAGCCAGGCTCAGGGCACTCAAAATTGGCAACAACCCAAAAAAACTACACTGTTGACATACGTATGCACTGTGGTTACCACTAGCTGGATGAATGGCGCCTTGCACACTGTGTCTGCTGCGGTGAATAATGCGTTTTTATCATGGATAGTCAAACGAATTGTGTAATTCACACTGGACCTTGATTGTTTATATAATTGCCCAACAGAAACAATATTGTATCAAGGTTGCAAATTATGATGTTTGTTATATAACTAGGGGATTACAAAAGCTGTATGGGTAATATATTATTATGCCCTGACATATTCTGACAAACAAACCACTTTCGTTTGCCATACAGTACATATTTGACAACAATAACTTGCAGGGTATATGATATTTATTCTGAGGAACGATGAACACAAGTTGAAATGTAAATGGCTGCAATGCATTATGGGTAATCCCAAAGATGATCCCCATCTCAATATTCACACCCAGTGAGCCATAACATTTATTTTGATATTTTTACCCCCTTCAATTGGCAAAAGATAAACAGATTATCCATTATTTCCACATTTGACCTTGATTGTTGACAGTATCAAATTACAAATACAATAATAAAACAATTCCGTCCATGAGGGCCTACACGGGAAATAATTCAGGGTGAAAGGTTAATAACTAAAAAATGAGTACAGATGTTTTGAACCATCTTGTTATTTTTTCACCACATAGGCCTATGGGCGAATAATTGTAATTTACTATTCGATTAATCGCGGCAACATTTCGCGAATATTCGACTATTCGCGAATAGTTGGAAAACAATTTCCCGCGGTTTATAAGTACGAAAGCATGTGCTTTGAAAGTAATTTGTGGCCCTACCTGTAAGCTTCGAGACAATAGACAAATACATGTATTGAGTTCTTGAATGCCTATTATTGTTGTTCCTCTTTATTTCTTGCAAAATTATGCTCGAAATAATAGAATTTGTAGTGAAAATCCAATCCAAGAGAAGTCCACCTAAACGTAATAAAATGAACGCGATCGAGGTTGTATTTAAGTCGTCATTAAGAGTATAATACCGGTAATTGCGGTCACCTTATTATTTCACGTCAATCAGTCCTTCAGACAAACAAAAAATCACCAATGTAAGCAGTGTTTGTACTCATGTCAAGACCCCACTCTTTGAACGTTATTCGTTCACAAATATACAAAGCTTCCATGGTGTGCCCACTAATAGCTTAAAAGCTTTCAATCACGTGGTTCAATGCCCCTGAACTGATTTTGTACTGTACAATTGAAAAATGTATTTTTGAGTTGCATACTTTGAGCTACAGACTGTGTGTGCATTGTGTACAAGGTTGTAATTCAGGATCCCAGTATCACGTGCCCATTTCTTGCGTGTCGTGATTGGATAGATTCATAGTTGCTATTTTTATTTATTTTCTCATTGCTGTTCGATCCTTGAATATGTTCATTATGTTTGCATATTCATTGTTTTGAGATCGATGTTTCACTATGGTTTTCACTGGTGTTCCGTCTTTGAAAGAAGCACCTGTCTATTGGGTCTGGGAAAGGGAATCAGCGAATTGCTGTTTGGCATACCAAGGCTGCATGCTGCATTCATGTTACATTAAAACATGCTGACATGTAAGCAGTGTTCATTGAGAGAGGTGTACACGAAAGTTAGATTATAACTTATTATTCCCCAGTTTCTCTTTCACTACAGGCAATAAAGGTACATGTACTAAAAAGAGCAGAGCGTATCCCGGTTGGAAAAAATATTGCTCGTAATTTGGAGTGTATCGGTAAAAATCTTTGCGTATCGGAGCCGATACGCTGGTTTTATGTGGGAGAACCCTCGTCGCATTTTCCAAGCTGGGCATTATACTGATTGAATTCACAAGTACTAATCACCTAATTGAGTAGGAAAGCTGGCATTTGTTTTAACGTTACCTTATAATTTATAATTCCCATCATAAAATAAGCAGAAGATGATTGTTTCTTCTACACACATGTTGGCCAAAGGCAAAGTGGTTTATTCTTCTTTAATACACAAAAAGTCTTTTAAACATCGACCAACCACAGACTGAACTGGCTCTTATGTATTACGCGGCATGCCTTTCATGTTATCAGCCTTCAGCGGGTAACGGTGAGTCGCTAACCAGTCATAGCCAGCCAAACCACGTCGGCTTCCTCAAGGCATTACCCACAAGTACTATTCCCGAATACTACAACACATACCACACCAGCGTGCCTGGATAAAACGGTGTAATTTGGGCTTGAGTTACTCGCGAATAGTAGTCACGAGTAGTTAACGAAGCAGTTCACAACCGGGAGAGTTGTGCAGTGCAAAGGGCAATACTTGTGCTCACAATTAATCATGAATGAAGATAGGCGATGCGCGAATAGTTGCAGGCCATTCGTGATGCCAGCCCGATTAATCGAATGGGTTTAAAATCGCGAATACGAGTACGATTAGCAACAACTATTCGCGAATATTCGAATAATCGAACTATTCTACCCGAATTTTACCTCTTTCACTTACACTAAAAGTTGATGATATTAGAATTATATGGTTACACACAGGCTGAATTTGGCACCTTTCAGTGACTGTAATGATTAATCAAGGTCGTTATGCATTCATCCTTCATGGATAAATAAATATATATGCATTTCGAAGAAAGTTTCAACTTATGTGATTAATTGTCATGACATATATAGGCCCTAGACGAGCTATTATTATTGAGGCTGATACAGGGTGAGCTAACTTATATAATATAGTGTAGCCCTATTTAGGCCCTACCTATTCGAAATCCTCAGAGTCAGAGAGATACATTAAAGCATCATAGCTAATGTTGAACAAATAAAATGCTGTAAACTACACTCCAGCCAAACCAGCCAATGCACCGCAACTACCGGCTGACATTGGGTTTAACTGAAAAATTGCTACAAACGTTGGGCCAACGGGAACTACTATTACTAAGGCGCTAGCCCACTCATGCCACTGCACTAGTACTCAGCCCTACCAGCATGACCAGTAGAGGCCACGGCTTTAACTGGCATGACAACTTATCTGATCCTGAATCAATAATGCTAACATTAGGCTCGTGACATGAACAAAGTGCCTGGCCCTAACAAAGTCAACCCGGTCATGCCGGTTGTTCCTGACATTGTGACAAAAGAACAGGTTGGCACACAAAAGAGTACTGCCAGACTCACCCAGTGCAGCGGACGGTCCTGGAAGCCCAACGTTAACCACCTGTGATCCGGTAGTCATAGTGAGCGCTTCCTAGACCCGGCCTGGGGCCTGACAGTCCCGTCATGCTGGTTCGTGTAGCCTAATAGCCTCTTGACATGCCTGTTGTGCCTGGTGATGGGTGTATACACAGCAATCGGCCCAACGTTAGGAGTAGGCCCTGGTAACACTAACAGTAACAACCCGTTGTTGCTGTTGCTGTCAACGCAGCGCACTGATGGTCGAATATTCACGTAAAGAAGAGTAAGCACGTAAAGAAGAGTCGGCCAAAGTCACAAAGACGGTATGTTGATGCCGACTAGTCGCACTAGAACTCGGTGTATGTAGCCGTGTTGCTGACGGTCAGATGTTCACGTAAAAGAAGAGACGGCCAAAGTCACAAAGACAATGATATGAAAACCATGCCGACTAGTCGCACTATATATATCCAACAGAAAATTGTGATCCTAACGTTAAATTAACTCCAACTTGTCCAAGAATCTAACGAAACGAACTTAATCTCTTCGGTAAGAAACCATGCGATCTCAGTTCAATGTGGTGTTCCACCGCTTGAAAAATAAATCTCCGACGCGAAAATAATTGCGTAAATACCAGCAAATAAGGAGAACAATTGGTGGTCTGGTTCAAAGAAAAAACGGCCAAAGATCACTGAGACGGTATGAAAACGATGCCGACTAGTTGTACTAAACACTCCATGTATGTAGCCGTGTTGCTGACGGTCAGATGTTCATCAAAAAGAAGAGTCGGTAAATAAGTCAAAGACGGTCGGTGCTTTATCCAACAGAAGGTATTGATCTAACGTTAAAATAACTCAAAAGAATCTAACGAAGCGAACTTAATCTCTTCAGTAAGAAACCATGCAATCTCAGTTCAATGTGAACTCCGTGGCGAAAATAACTCCGACCGAAAATAATTGCGTAAAGACCAGCAAATAGGGAGAACAATTGAATGGTCTGGATCAAAGAAAGCTGTAACAAAGTGAGCCAAATTTAATAATGTGTGCCGCTCCAAATTCCTATTGGCAAAACCGGTCCTGAAGTCAAACATGGCAACCCCGAAAACCAAAACAAAAATTGGCCAACCAGAAAAGGCCCGCGAACAAAATTGCCATACCAATGAACCCGGAAACTCTTGCACAGTGAATTACCTGGGAAAACGCCCCTGGGAAAAACAAGCCCACGGCAATCAACCCCAATGCAAAATAGGACAAAGAGAGGCGCCATCAGGATGTGTATTACGGTGTATAAAGCATTTCATCATGAAAGATGATAAAATGAATTATATCAGCCCAGGCGCGTGTGTACCGGTGTGTGATCACGATTTGTTATCAAAACCATCCAGGAAATGGTCTCGTCGACTTTCCCAAAGGGGGTGACCGTTATAGTTGAGCTGATAATGTGTTCTATTATTTTAAAGAGATTTCTATAAACTTCTTGCTTTTACTCGATCTAAATAAACTAGAAGCTATATGAGGTACCTCAAAGTTACCATAATAATGCAGCATTTTCTGTAGTGAAATAAAATATTGTACTCACTGTAACAATAGATGATTCCATGACGTCATCATGATTTCGTTGTGCCGAAATACATTCATTTTACTGAGAGGAAAATACAGCATAAGAGTGTGCGTCCATAACTCTGATCTTCATTTTTGTTGAAAATCGAGAGGACGCACACTTTGCGTATTTTCCGTTCGAAAGCTGGTGTGGCGTGTCTGTGGATGGTTGCGTTTGATGAAGTTGGCACTCGAATAGCCGGAAATGGTTGTAAATCACCTCGTGATTAAATGTCTGGGTAAGAAGGTCTCCATGCCAATTGATGCCGTTGGATGTCAGCGGCGTCCACACAGTCCTTTTAATTTACAACTAAACATATTTCATTTATATCTAAGTATTTTATGGACACATTTTATAGGACTGACCAATACAATCACCTCCTCCGTATTTCCGGCTGTAGTTAAAACAATTCTGACATATTTTTGCATCAGTTATCTTCACCCTTTAACCTTAATAGATACAATTTATAATTCTTTATGATCATGTGGATAGCGCCGATGGAATATTAATGTGATGTCTGGCGGGATCAGCTGCGCAACATCATGTTTGTTGTGCATACAAGTTGACCGAATTCCTTGATTTTTAAACAAATCAGTTCCTTCACTGAAGACAACACATTCTAGTTTAAGATGAAACACAGTGACTGAAAATTACTGTCTTGTTTATGTATCAATTCGGTAATGCTATGACCTTATCATATGGGGCATGGTCCAATTCCAATACCTGTTGATCGTGACGATAATGGCCCTTTAATCGATACTGTCCCTTTAATCGATACTGTCCTTTAAACTTTCCATCGCGGGTAAACAGCATTGTTTCCTGCCTGGACAAACAATTACAAGATGCCGGGTTTTGATTTCGTGCACTTTCCGGTTTTAATATGTTGTGTGCCTTGAGCTCCTGTTGTGTTCTTTCACAAATCATCATTATTGTAGTCAAGACCACAAAGTCTCAGTGATCCGAGAAATACTGAGACCAACAAAAAGAGTGGTCTCACGAGACCAAGAGGCCAATTCCATAGAGCCTGGTAAGCAGAGAATTTTGCAAATATATTGTTACACAATATAAAAACAGACTACCAGCCAAAATGCATACGGCTGGTATGAAAGTTTAGTTGGTAACTAAACTAAATCTGCTAAGCAAATGTTTGTGGTAAGCAATTTTTCCTGCTAAGCAGCTCCATGAGAGGTGGCCCCTGTGCTGGGGAAGATCAGTCTCGAGATTAATAACACTGCAAATCAGCGCCCTCGTGAAGTATGAAATATTTACAAAAGTTGTCAGATCTGAATTCATTTTCAGTGGACAGGATTTTTTCTATAATAAATATTATTGATAATAGAAGCTCCCAGCATGTTTCCAATTGGGAATGCCCCTTTAGAGTCATGAATATTTAAGAGTCATGATTCTATTCCAAAATAATAGACTTTCCGTTTTTGTTTGTTTATTAAAAAATGAAATTACATCTAAATCTAAGTAAATTGCATTCATATGACCTTTAACCCTATCAAACCTTTTACGTTCTCTATAATATTTTTAGTGACTCGGACTACAATGGCTCGGACCCGGACTTGAGTCGACCCTTGGAGCTCAGACTCGAGAGCGTTTGTGGCTCAGGACTCCGAAATGTGCAATACAGCCTGTTCAATAATAAACCATTCTTAAACCCAGCAGAAAGATTTCTCCAATGTGAAGAAATTCGCCTTGACATTGTTGAAAATGTCTTAATAATTTCAATAATTTTAATAAAAAATACTTCATACGTCATATTAGAACCACAATGGCAACTTTGTATAAAACACCACAATAGCATGAAGTAGAATTAAATAGTTTTAATAAAAGCGTGTTGTTGTTGACAGTAGATAAAATAAAATTAATTATATCAATCGTGTGTGGTTTAACATTTTCTGAAGAATAAAAGCTTTTATCCCATGAGATTGGGGCTATTATAATCATGGCTCCTCTGCAATAATGTTTTGTCATGTGAGGCGCTATATACCCAATTAACTGTAAAAACTTGATATGGGCACTGATCTCTATTATACTATCGAGATCAGCAGTGGATCTGGGGCGCGTTTTCGCGACGCTAACCAGAAGCTGTTTAAACGATACATATTCTTGACCAGAAACAAGACGGCACATAACTACGCGAAAACGCAAACGTAACCAAAAAATTGTTTTCAGTTGGCGACGTATTCAATCATCAATGTTTCTCAAAATATACGGTGTAACTAATTCTTTTTCGAAAAATAACTCGTGAGTGCTGGTAATAAACTTGAAAGATATGCTGGTATACGAACAATCCATTTTCATCATGTTTTAACTTTCGGAACACTTTTTACAATCCATCATCTTGAAACCAAGCGTAACCGATCACAAACTTCGGTTAACGTTTGGTCAGAACAATGACGTCATCGCAGCACAACCGAACTTGCGAAAACGCTTAACCAATGACCGAAGCCCAAACATGTTTCTAGTTACAGTTGCAAAAATGCCGGACTATTTTATCCAGTGTCTGTCGGTAAATTCACAAACTTATTGGTATTTCTGAACTTATTTGTCTGCTAAACAGTGGCGTACAAATCGGAATTAAGCGTTAAAGGGAACATCGTAAAAACAGTTACTAGTTGATCATTATTATCACTTGTGCTAAGTATTATGAGTATTTTTATGATGTCTATTCAACGCCCTTCTGTTGTAATCAGTTTGCGATGCACTTGACTGAGGCAATAGTTTACTGGTACCTGTTTCTACGACTTGACCAAAACAGTTAAGTATAGACCTGCAAGAGTGATCACGTTTGCAATTCTTTTGAATTTAGTATTGCTCAAATCAAATATCAACAATTATCTCGTTTCCATAAAATTACATCTCTCAATTTACAATAACTATTTATAACATTTTCTTGTGTTTAAGTCTACTTAGATGATTAAACGTAAAGCCAACCATGGCTAGGTTCAAATGCACATGAAAGCTGATCGTGTCCCTCCAAGTGAACACACGCAGGTACAGAAATGACTGTTAGTGCGACTGAAGTAATGTTGTAACCCTTTATAACAGATTCACAATCCGTCTTAAAGGTTCACAATCCGTTACTAAACAAAACTAAATCTGTTATTACGAGGTCACAATCTGTTAATACGGATTCACAATCCGTTGTTACGGATTCTAATCCGGGAATCCGCCACACAGAATCCGTTGATACGGATTTCAGAAACGTACAAAAGCAACAAAAGGACGTCTGTGGTCCGTTTGAGGGTCAGGGGTTTGTTTTAATGATCCTTGAACCTTTTGAGACTTTTTCAGCTTGTCAATGACCAGACAGGAGGCAGTACCATGAATATCAACATTTCTTCTGGTTTGGACAGCTTTGAACGGTGATATCATGACAGAAACATACATTAATGTGAAAGCCATTGTACACTTTTGGTAAAATATAAATGCATCCACACTATAAAAAAACATGTACATTTACAGCAAAATGTAGACAGCTATTTCCAACAATTTGCTGGATGTTAAACTATAATAAGGTGTTAAACTGATTTAGTACACAATTTCTGTAAAGCTTAATATTGATGCCGTACGTTTCCATATTTGTTTGGACATTCTTTGTGGGCCGAAAAAGAGAATCAGAATGGTAAAACAAGTAAATATGGAAACGTACTGCGGTTTCATTATTAAGTGTTACAAAGTGTAGTATGTAACACACTTAATATGTTCAGTGTAATACAGCAAATTGTTGAAATATACGAAGCCCGGGAAGGGACGATGGTAAGAACAAAAATTCAATGGGTAATCCGTGCACACGGATTAGTAATCCGTTCGCACAGATTGATAATCCGTTCGCACGGATTAGTGTCCGTTCGCACGAATCAGGAATCCGTTCGCACCGGATTAGTAATCCGTTCACGCAGTTAGTAATCCGTTCGCACGGATCAGGAATCCCGTTCGCACGGATTGATAATCCGTTCGCACGGATGAGTAATCCGTTCGCACGGACTAGAGTCCGTTCGCACGGATTGAGTCCGTGCGAACAGTTCCCTAATCCGTGCGAACGGATTACTCCATTAATTTTTCTTACTGTCGCCGGGCTTCTCATATCAATTCTTTAATAGGTCCATCATAAATTAATTTTGACTGTAAAACTATGCGCCTCACGTTTTTTGTGTGAATATGTAGATTTCAAAAGTATTTGTCTTCCTGAAAAAGATACATCTTTAAAGGCAAAGTTGGCACAAGTTCAAGTTGTCATTAAATTGGTGAGGGTACAATTTGGTGTAAGAGTTGGCAAAGGTAATGTACAAGTCGGATGGGTGTAAGGATACAGTGGTATGAGGTGACTAGAATTCCTGTTTTATACTAAAGTGCTTATTCCAATTATAAAAACACACTAAGTGCAATTTAATCGGTTCCACAGGTGTGCTATTTAAAGAACCATTCACCATTGGTAAAATGTCTGTAAATGCTAGAGATACAATATGAAATAGAAACCAACGTGAAAGTTTTCAGCTTATTTTGTTGTGTTATTACACAAAAATAATGAAAATGCATGAGATTTGTTTGCATGCCATTCTAATGGTGTGATCTATTTCTAATTTTTGTGTACAAATGACGTTACAACATGCCAGATGAATAATATTAGCCCAAGAAATGGTTGTTATAATCACCTTATTATTGTGCAGGTCAAGATAAATTTATTGGGATGTTTGACGTCACCAACTTCACATCAAGAAAGTTTTTAGGGTGTAAATAAGAAAGGTTGTAATCAGGTAGAATGTAGCATGGGCAACATTAAAACAGCAGAAGCTTGTTTAGCATTTGCCTTCACTAAGAAAACATTGCCTGTGAACTTGACTTAACTTGGAAACAAATTAATTAGTTAGTATCTATAGGTTTTCCTGGCAAATTTCCATTTTTTCATTCAATATAATACACAACTCATTCAATTTATTTGAAAATTAATGTTCTGTCCTCATTAATTCAATTAGCAAAAACGATATATTCAAATTCATAAGTTGAGCATTCTTACACATGTTTCTGAAATTCCAAGAAGAATTTTTTGCCGCTACACATTCAAAAATGAGTCTAAAATTACAAATAATTTTTCTAGAACAGAGTTTTGACAAGAACTAAAATCACTCAATAGAAAATATTGGAGGAGTTTCTTGATATAATATTGCGGTGCATGTTGACAATATACACGCACGAACACATGATGGGACTAAATCGTCAGTACGTTTGAATAGCGTGTAAAAACGTTCATATAAGGGCATCTAATCCCTTCTCAAATGGTGTAAACAGACTTATTGGGTCCCTCTAGACCCAAGAAAACAATTTCAAGCAAAAAAAAATGTATATGGGTGCCCAATATACAACCTCGAGCGCTTGAAGGCACTAAATCATTTTAGTACGTATGCCCAATATACAACCTCGCGCGGCAGAGGCACTAAATCATTTAGTACACGTATGAATAGCGTGTAAAACATTCACATTGGAGCACATAATTCCTTCTCAAATGGTGTAAACAGACTTATTGAGTCCCTCTAGACCCAAGAAAACAATTTCAAGCCAAATATAAAGTTTTATGTAAGGTTGCAAGCCCACAATCACTTCAAAAAAAAATTGTGAGCCCAAAACCAATTTTTTGCACATTTTGCACTGCTGACATTCTACAGAGAAACCAAAGAGATTCTATTTGTCTGGCCATTCAATACCCACAACCAGACCTCAAAATAAACATCTCAGGTTGCCGAATGTCTGAGCAATGTCTGGGATTAGTGCGGTAATGTCAATTGATAACAATGTACTGTTTCAATGGGTTGTCTGCTGGCAACAGCCCCCCCTCCTACTGCACAAGCTGCATACCGGGTGTGATTCACCCCAGGTTGAAATTTTTACCATGTTATCAGGCACTGTATCAACAGAGAACTTATGCAAAGTGGCTGGTGAGTTTTTCAATGACGTAGTAAACAACAATTATTTACAAACGGACTGAATAGAAATAACACCACCATAGACAAGGGTTTAAAGGAAAATGCTTGGGTTTTTGCATCAAGGCTAGAGCAGTCTATGTGTTCTGGTATACAATTTAATTTTAATTAATGACATAGAACAATTGGTTTACTCTTAAATTGATTTCATTGTACACAAATCGTTTAAATAATTCAAAAAGAAAATCCTAACTAGTCTTTATCATTCTCTAAGATGTTATGGTCCATGAGAAATTAAATCCTATCATGGTAATAATTTATGATGGATTTGTTTAGTGACCCCAAGTACAGACTTTTAGGGCTGTGCGTTTTCAGATATTTTGGAACCGGATACCCGAAATCAGGAAACGTTGTTTACCCGGATACCCGTTTTCATTTTGTTGAAAATATGCCAAGTCGGTGGTGTACAAATACATGTACTGCGTAATGGTATACAAATATAACTTTTATAATACAGAGGATGCCATACTTAAATCGATCTTTTTCTTTATTGGAGTGTAATCTCTTGAATTTAAAGATGAATTGTCAGTAAAATATAAACATTACATTGTTCCAAGAGTCTGCAGATTTCTGTTCACTTCCGCTCCAATGTTAAGTCCGAATTTTAAAAAGTCGTTTACGGTGAGTGGAACCGAAAAAATGGAACCGGGTATTATTAATTTCGGTCGGGTGTCCGGATACCCTTTAGCCTAACGAACTTCAGTAGATTGTGTAGATTAACATAAGCCATGTTTTGCTTTTTTGCAGGAGAGTTTGGCGAGGTGTGAAGAATTAAGGTATCTTTTTACAAAATGTTGATCAATTATCAATCATCAACATTTTATCAATCATGAACATGGACTACTAATATGAAACACATTGCACTGATTAGGAAATCTCAAAAGAGGGAGGGAAATTTTTTATTATACCTGCACACAAAGGATATTGTACATGTAATAATGCTGTATTCGAGACCACAAAGTCCGAGACCCAGACCAAGACTGAGAACTAGACTGTGCATTTTCGGATATTTTGGAACCGAATACCCGACATCAGGAAACTTCGGATAGCCGGATACCGTTTTTCATTTTGTTGAGAAACATGCCTCGTGGTATGCAAATACATGTACTGTAAATGGTAACAAATTAACTTTTATAATAGAGGATACCATACTATCGATCTTTTCTTTATTAGATGCAATCTCTTGAATTTAAAGATAATTGTCTGTAAAGTGCCATGTTACATTGTTCAAGAGTCTGATTTCTCACACCGCTCAAATGTTAAGTCCGAATTTTAAAAAGTCGTTTACAGGTCAGTGGGACCTCAAAATGGAACCGGATAATAACTGTTTCCGTCGGAGTGTCCGGATACCTGTTAATCCGGCACAACCCTACTGAGGAACTGGTTGGTGAGAGGAGAGACCAAGACCAACAAAAGTATTCTTGATACTGGTCTCGAAGAAGTTTTAAAAGATGAGCCTATGTTGACTTTCATGATTTACAACAACAACTGAAAATAACAAATGAACTACGATACGTGTGCAGCGATAATTGTTGGTGCCGCCATCAATTGCGAAAAAGATACAAAACATCAATTTCATGTCATGTGAAGTCATGAATGCCGAAAAAATGAAATAGAACCTAACTAAATACACATCTTTTTAAAGACAGGAATGAAATAATGATGTGTTTTACAAAGGTGTTTACAGGTATCCGGGTATACAAAGATTTCCAATTGCAGGTATCCAGTTGCTGAAATAACTGAAAATGCAGTAGCCTTTAATCTCCATCTACAAGAAATTGCTATAAATACTGATTTATGTACCAATTGTTCCCTGATCCATTTGTAAGTGAAGTTTGTTTGGTCCCATTCTAGGGGCAATACACTGGACTCCCTCTGTATCCTTGGCATTGTATCCTTGCTTTTGGCATTGTGAGATCAGTAATTTTGGTGAAGTTTTTTTAAGATGAAGAATGGAGCATCGACATCCATTCGATCAATATATCAACCTAATATGAGATGTACAAGAGGAATAACCAGAAATTTGTCCAAGTAAGGGAAAGAATGTCGTATCCGACCACCACTTTTTAAGGGTTTTAGGGAATTTTTGAACCACTAACCAGTTTAAAAAAGTATTTTATCGATTTTGCAGGTACGAAAGCGAAACCTCTCTTTAAAATCCACTTTTATGATGGTTTCAGACTTTATTTCCTTCAACAAAAATCCTCCCTTCAGAAAATAGAAAGATCTATTACAATTGCCACTACGCATATTACAATGACCGTTTTGGTCACTAACGGGAGTTGACAATGTCAAAGTTGTCCTGAGGTCGAGGATTGTCACGAGGGTCCGAGTTGTCCACAAGGTCGAGTTGTCTCATGGGTCGAGTTGTCTCGTGAGTTGAGTTGTCCGTGTCGAGTTGTCCACAAGGATCGAGATGTCTTATGATCTTACCTCTAGTACAAGCAAAGGTATTTTTAAAATCCACTTTTATGATGGTTTTGAAGTTTATTTCCCTTCAAAAAATCATCCCCTTCAGAAAATAGAAGGATCCTATTGTAGTTGCCACTGTGCATGCAACACAATGACCATGTTGGTCATTAATGGGGAGTTGACAAGATCAGACTGACATGACTGATGAAGTTATCGTACACCAAAAAATGCCTGAATTTTCATGAAATAAATATCCTGGAATAATTTGAGTATAAGTATGTCCATTTGTTTATATTTTTCCAGAGCATTTATTTTTATTTTCGAGAGCATTTATTTATATTTTCCAGAGCAGTTATTTTTATTTTCCGAGCAGTTATTTATATTTTTCCAGAGCAGTTATTTTTTATTTCGAAACATTTATTTTTTATTTTCGAGAGCAGTTATTTTTTATTTTTCAGTGCAGTTATTTTTATTTACTGAGCAGCTATTTATATTTTCAAAACAGCTATTTATATTTTTTGAGAACAGTTATTTTTATTTTCGAGAGCAGTTATTTATGTTTCGAGAGCAGTTATTTTTTTATTTTCGAGACAGTTATTTTTTGACCTAGGAGAACAGCTATTTTTATTTTCAAGAGCAGTTATTTATATTTTCCAGAGCAGTTATTTATATTGTTTTCAAGAGCAGTTATTTTTATTTTTCAATTTTTATGTTTCGCGCGGACGCTTAGCCTGTCCATACGGTTAGCCAGCTGGTGCGTACGGCTTGCATATTCCTCAAAAGCCCACCAGAACTCAGTAGCTGGTCGCTCCTGACTGCTTCCTTCGAGGAAGCTCCTCTCCCCTGCAAATGCAACTTGAGGTTTCTTCTCAGAACTGTTGCATCTGTCAGAACAGAACTGTTTTCCGTTCCAGCGTCGCCTTGAAGTAGTCTAGGACAACCTACTTTGTCTCTCACAGTTTCCATGAGGCACCCGCAATAACATGGGGTCACTATTTGTCAGAGGGCTTCAAGCCAGGATCTGTCTTGAATACCCGTCGATACATCCGTTAATACAAACCCCGTAGAATTTAGTTTATCATAAGAGTCCAGGTGCCACAAAGTTTGGGCCTCTCTTTCGTTGTATATCCTTCTCTGCTTAGCCGCCGCCGCCTTCTTTGCTCGACTCCCTCTGGGTCTAGTAAATCCCAGAAGATGGCGCACTGTTTCTCAACACCAGAATTCCATTCTGAAGGCATCACCGGTAACCACAAAGTTGCCCTGAAATTACTCAACTGCCTTTTTATAAAACATTAACATCAACGATGTCTGTGTGGTGTTTCCGGCGATAAAGGCGAAGTTCTCATAATTTGCAGTTTAAGTTGCAGCACTGATAAAGATATTATGATTAGAAGCAAATTGAGCAATTATTTCGTCATAATTAGTCTCAAACTAAAGTAACGCCTGATCAAGTACAGACTCCGTGCGTCCGAAGCCTTGCAGCCATGGATGATGATGGCTTCCGGAAATCAGACACTTCTTCAAAAAATAAAAATAAAGCTGCTTGAAAAGTAAAATAACTGCTCTTGAAAATATAAATGATAGCTGCTCTCAGTAAATAATAATGCTCTCGAAAATATATATAAATGCTCGAATAAAAATAACTAATATAAATATGCTCTCAGCTATAATAAGCTCTCGAAAAATATAAATAAATGCCTCGAAGCAAAATAAATGCTCTCGAAATACTCAATAATCTCTCGAATCAATAAATACTCCAGATTGCCTGATAGAGCATTGAAACCAATCATAAACGTAAAGTAAAAAACATTCATATTGGCTTTGCGTTGTAATATTAACTTTATATAATTTTCCTCTTTTTTTGGGGGGATGATGGGTTGCATGCCTGAAAGCAGATATTGACTTTTTATGACTTTTCTTTCAGGGGAAAAAATCTCAATCAATTATGTAAAGTTTTGGTTGTGGTTACAAAAGTTCATTTATTTCCTGTAGTATACACATCTGAAAATAAAGAATAATGCACCTTTTAAGTAGCCACTAGTAATTAAAATTAAAAAATAAGGAACTGTTGTTCTTGTAAAGTGATGGCTGAAAACATTTGCAAATGTTGTGTATTAGTGTCTGGTGAAATCTATACACCCTACTGTAGTTGTGAATAATGTGAATTTTAACCTTTATATGAATATGTAGGAGTTGGGCAGTGCCAATCCAACAATGATACCGTGGTTGACCGACATAGTATGGTTAAGCGGCACAATAGGTTTAAAGCACACGGTACTGATTTGAAATTCCTGAGTTTGGAACCCCCATGGGTTTATTTGTATATCAATATGAAGGTGAGTTGAGTTTTCATTTTTCATTTATTGATTTCACTGGTGAAAAACAAATAAACACAAATTTACATTAAATTTACAGAAACAGAAACAAAGGTAGCACCCTGTTGGATTACAAAAAAATAAACTAAATTACTGTCGAGTTGATCTCTTGATGCTACCACTTAGGAAGTAAACAAACATTGAATCACACAAAGAACGATAAAACAACATGGCTTTTAGGCACACTTTGAAGGATATAAAAACAATACTAAAATAAAAATATAAAAACTTAATACTACACAGTTTGAGGTTGAGGGCATCTCCTAGGCCAGGGACTAATAAATGTTTTCTAAGTGAATTAACAAATAAGATAAACTATAAATAATTGTTTCTTTAACATCTGTTGGTAGCACCAGATCCCATAATCTGAGGAATCTATAAAAAGAGAATGATAAGCAGCATTGGACCTAGCCATTTGATGAGAAACTTAATAACTTCAGTGTCTACGATTAACATGGATTATGAATCAATAGGGTGTCAAATTTATTATATAAACATTTAATAGCAAGCACAATTGAAAGGGAAAATTTTTTTTAA